>JAKOOJ010000026.1:10206328-10316328 GCA_022577455.1 Arizona elegans | reverse complement strand
TTCATTTCATTTTCATTTTATTAGATTTGTATACCGCCCTACTCCCGAAGGACTCAGGGCGGTGAACAGCCATAAAATAAAACATATAAAGTACAAAATTTAAAAGAGAGATAAAACAGATTAAATAGATTTGGCTGACCATATTAAAACCCCAAATAATTTAAAGAGACACACAGAGACACACACATTGTGCATTACAAATTTAGGGACAGTGCAATCCATAGTGATAGGTTTAAGATGCAAGCAAGAAAACCGTACAGGTAGTCCTTGACTTACGACCACAATTGAGCCCATAATTTCTGTCGCTAAGCAAGAAAGTGGTTAAGTGCATTTTGCCCCGTTTTATGACTTTTCTTGCCACCGCGGTTAAGCAAATCCTGGCCAGCTAACCAACCAGACATCGTGGTAGTTTTCCACAACCTTCTGCAGGATCTCACATCTGGGCCTAAGAGGACCTAAGACCATATTCTCTGACAGATTCATGACCTGGCAGAGACATGGTAACAAGGTCAGCCAATGATTAGGCATAGCGACTAAGTCAGCCAATTGGGTGCTGAGACAGACTGGAGCCAGGGGGTGTCTTAGTCTGCAGCTTCTGACTCTGTGCAGAGAAACTGAAACTAAGCATTGTGTGCTTATCTGTGTGTGCTTCTGGATTTGATTTTTTTGCAAGAAACTCTGACATTCTCTGCAGATGTTTCTGGACACCATGCCAGATGGTTGGTTGTGTCTTCAAGTGTACAGGTAAGTCCTCGTCTTGCAGCCATTCGTTTTGGTGACCGTTTGAAGGACCAGATGACAAGGGTGATGATAGAGGCCCTGTTCAACCCCAAAACTCAACACCTTCGCCGTGGCCGTAGATGCTCTTCAGGAGCCCAAACTCACGTGCCACTGTTGAACTTCTCAAAGATGGTCGCCCATTCTGTCCCAGTCCTTGCGAGACGGTTAGCCACAATGTTACGCAACCATTCCAACACACTGTTGTCAGGTGTGATGAATTTCCAAAGGTCACTATTGCTGTTTCCGATTGTCGTTTCCAGACTCACCTGAAGAAGGAAAACATTCTGAGCATCTCCCCTAAATTAGGTATTAAAACAGTCAGGTCCATATAGGGATTCTTTAGATCAGGGGTGGCAACCTAACCGGAAGCTCCCCATTCAATTCTGGAGCCAATCAGAAGTCTGGTTCCCCCCACCATAGTGTCTCCTCCTAGCATGGTGTCCTTTTTCCTCTACCTATCCTAACTGAAAGTCCTATCAATTGTAGAGCTGACTGGCGACAGGGAGTCGCAGCAGAGGGATGAAAGAGCCACATGCGGCTCCAGAGCCACAGGTTGCTGACTCCTGCTTTAGATCATATAGACCAGTGATGGCCAACCTTTTCCGGACCAAGTGCCCAAATGGTGCATGTCCCCAAATGCAATGCGTGCATGCCCCCCTCACATGCGCCCACCCCATGCATGTGCGTGTCCCGCCCGGATGTGCCCCAACGCATGCACGCATGCCCCCCGCATGTCTCCTGCCCCCCGCACATGCGTGGTAGGGACCCGAAGTCCAGCTGGGCAGTGGGAGGCACGCAAACATATGTGGCAGAGCTGAACTGGGGCAACGGCTTGCCCAGAGAGAGGACGTTGCATGCCACCTCTGGCATGTGTGCCATAGGTTTGCCATCACGGATATAGATGTTACTTTTTTATTTATTTGTATCCTGCCTTTATTATTTTGCAAATAACTCAAGGTGGCGAACACAACACACTTGTAAGGTGAATTTGGCTGAGAGAGAGTGACAGGCCTAACATCACCGAGCTGGCTTTCATGGCTAAGGAGAGACTAGAACTCATGACCTCCTAATTTCTAGCCTGGTGCCTTAACTACTACAGTAGACCAAACTGGCTCTCTTCCTTATCTTGTCATGCTATTCGATTATTTTTTTGAAAGACCTACACCTCACTAAAGATGATTTCCTCAAACCTAATGACAGATAAATGAATAGGGGGGGCTACGGTTTCCAAACTATCCATAACATCAAGGAACCCTGGGATTTGTAGGCCCACCATATCTATTAAGACAACCTACTGCATCCTACGACATGTACAACAACCAAAGTGCAAGAATGGAATGGAATGGAAGGGAATGGAATGGAATGGAATGGAAGGGAATGGAAGGGAAGGGAAGGGAAGGGAAGGGAAGGGAAGGGAAGGGAAGGGAAGGGAAGGGAAGGGAAGGGAAGAGAAGTAGAAGGGAAGGGAAGAGAAGGAAAGAGAAGAGAAGGGAAGAGAAGTAGAAGTAGAGGTAGATGTAGAAGTAGAAGTCAAAGAGAAGAGAAGAGAAGAGAAGGGAAGTAGAAGGGAAGGGAAGGGAAGGGAAGGGAAGGGAAGGGAAGGGAAGGGAAGGGAAGGGAAGGGAAGGGAAGAGAAGAGAAGAGAAGAGAAGAGAAGAGAAGAGAAGAGAAGAGAAGAGAAGAGAAGAGAAGAGAAGAGAAGAGAAGAGAAGAGCGGAACGGACAGAAAGGAATGGAACGGAATGGAATAGAACAGAACAGACTAGAAAATATGGAATGGAATGGAATGGAATAGAGTGGACTGGACTGGACTGGACTGGACTGGAATAGAATAGAATAGAATAGAATAGAATAGAATAGAATAGAATAGAATAGAATAGAATAGAATAGAATAGAATAGAATAGAATAGAATAGAATAGAATAGAATTCTTTATTGGCCAAGTGTGATTGGACACACAAGGAATTTGTCTCCGGTGCATAAGCTCTCAGTGTCCATATAAACAACCAAGTGATAAGTCATAGACCATAAATCGTACTTACAGTCATTAACCATAAGATACAACCAGTGTTATGAATCATGAGATACACTGCCTAAAACAGGATATTCAGTGCTTAACAGAGTGATGGCACGGGTGGGGGGTGGGGAACGGACTTGTCTTGGCCCAAGCAGACATATTCTCCTAGCATTTTAAATTCTTTTTTTAAAGCTGTTGCCTACCTGTGTGAACTAATTAGTGGGGGGAGGGAATCCTCCTGATCTGGATTAAATCCCCTTCAAGTGGCATGAATATAAAATGGAACTGGTTCTTCAGCACCCTGGACAGTACTCTGGACCTTGGACCAGGCTTGGCTCTGCTTCAGTACCCTGGACAGCAATTTATCTGGATTTATGACTACAACATTACTACTGAAATTTTGTTGCTAAGCAAGATGGCTGCTAAGGAGCACCGCGTCCAATTTTATGACCTTTTGCCCCGCAGTAAAACCTGTGGTCATTAAGTGAATCCAACTTCCCCTGTCAACTTTGCGAGAAGCCAGTTGGAAAGTTTACAGTGGCGATCATTGCTTACAACCCTTGTAAATACATGCTAGTTGGCCAACGCTCACCAACCACTGACCCCACTTACCAATCCGCTACTCAAGATGTAGAAATCATCGCCGGAAAAAATAGTGCCTGGATACGAAGAGAAAGCTTGGGTGTGACCAGGAATTGTGGTATCACCTGAAGGACATAAGGCAAATGTTGGTCAACGCCCATCTGCGAACACATATTCTAGTCCAGGGCTCACCAACCTTTCAGACCTCAGAGATCACTAAATTCATAATTTTAAATCCCGCGGACCACTAATATGATCTGCCTAGTGACTGGCTGGGTGGGAGTGGCTAGGTGGCCTTGTGACTGGGTGGGTGTGGCCAACTCGATGTCACTCTTGTTGAGAGGCATCTCGACGGCCTCTACTCGCCCCTCCCCTCCCAGCCACTCCTCGCCTCCTTAGGGCCCCAACAGGAAGCAGTTGTTGGAGCTAAGCAGCCACCACGAGAAAGAGTTGGCCAAACAGCTCAGTTCAGATTGGATCTGGCCGAGAAGGAGGCTCAGCAGAAGCACCTCACTGAGGACTAGGAGCATAGGCTTTCCATGACAGTGACTCAACTTACGACAAAGCTCACCAGGGCTACTTATGTCTCAGATTTAAAGTTCTGGCAGTAAAGGACACATCCCAGTCCCAATGGATCAGCAACTGGACCACATTTGCAACTGTTTACCGCATCCTGCAGTCACATGCTTAAGGTCTTCTGCTTAGGCAGTGGGTTGGACTAGATGACCTCCAAGGTCCCTACTGCTCTTACGTTCTAAATAAACGCTTCGCTTTTGAAATTTTTCCACTCTTTTTTTTTTTTTTTTTACTCACTGCGAGGTGAAGTCCGGAAGGGCAGAGTATATTTTTTGAGAATGCGCAACATGGCTTCGTAATTATTCCATGTGTCGTGTGAAACCAGAAGATCTTGATGGCCAGGTAAAAGTTTGATCAGAGCCGAGCAGGAGCCAGAACCAAGAGCATCCTCCTCTTCAGGTTTATGGAAGGCTGATTCCAAGTCTTCCAGATCACCACCCAGCTGGAACAAACTAGAAGAAGAAGAAGAAGAAGAAGAAGAAGAAGAAGAAGAAGAAGAAGAAGAAGAAGAAGAAGAAGAAGAAGAAGAGGAAGAGGAAGAGGAAGAGGAAGAGGAAGAGGAGGAGGAGGAGAAGAAGAAAAGGAAGAGGAGGAGGAAGAGGAGGAGGAAGAAGAAAGAAGAAGAAGAAGAAGAAGAAGAAGAAGAAGAAGAAGAAGAAGAAGAAGAAGAAGAAGAAGAAGAAGAAGAAGAAGAAGAAGAAGAAGAAGAAGAAGAAGAAATAATCACAGAATCACAGGGCTGGCTGGAAGAGACCTTGTCTGGGCAGCAGGTTGGACCTAGTCAACCCGCTGCCCAAGGCAGGAGACTTTATTCCATCCCAGGCAAACTCAATCTTTCCTTCATTGATCAGGGAGCGGATAAGGTTGGCTTAATTTATAGGATTCAGATTTTTTAAAAAAATATCTAAGCTATCTTGAATAAGTAAAGCAGGATGATCATTGCAGGTAACCTGGGTTAGAAGGATTGCTTAGTACGAGACAGGCAGTTTGGTCTAGTGGTTAAGGCAATAGGCTGGAAAGTAGGAGATTGTGAGTTCTAGTCCCGCCTTAGCCATGAAAGCCAGCTGGGTGACTTTGGGCCAATCACCAGGAGACTGTGAGTTCTAGTCCCGCCTTAGCCATGAAAGATTTTGGGCCAATCACCAGGAGACTGTGAGTTCTAGTCCCACCTAGCCATGAAAGACTTTGGGCCAATCACCAGGAGACGGTGAGTTCTAGTCTCGCCTTAGCCATGAAAGCCAGCTGTGTGACTTTGGGCCAATCACCAGGAGACTTTGAGTTCAAGTCCCGCCTTAGATTTGAAAGCCAGCTGGGTGACTTTGGGCCAATCACCAGGAGACGGTGAATTCTAATCCCGCCTTAGCCATGAAAGCCAGCTGGGTGACTTTGGGCCAATCACTAGGAGACTATGAGTTTTAGTCCCGCCTTAGCCATGAAAGACTTTGGGCCAATCACCAGGAGACGGTGAGTTCTAGTCCCGCTTTAGCCATGAAAGCCAGCTGTGTGACTTTGGGCCAATCACCAGGAGACTTTGAGTTCAAGTCCCGCCTTAGATTTGAAAGCCAGCTGGGTGACTTTGGGCCAATCACCAGGAGATGGTGAGTTCTAATCCCGCCTTAGCCATGAAAGCCAGCTGGGTGACTTTGGGCCAATCACTAGGAGACTGTGAGTTTTAGTCCCGCCTTAGCCATGAAAGACTTTGGGCCAATCACCAGGAGACGGTGAGTTCTAGTCCCACCTTAGCCATGAAAGACTTTGGGCCAATCACCAGGAGACGGTGAGTTCTAGTCCCGCCTTAGCCATGAAAGACTTTGGGCCAATCACCAGGAGACGGTGAGTTCTAGTCTCGCCTTAGCCATGAAAGCCAGCTGTGTGACTTTGGGCCAATCACCAGGAGACTTTGAGTTCAAGTCCCGCCTTAGATTTGAAAGCCAGCTGGGTGACTTTGGGCCAATCACCAGGAGACGGTGAATTCTAATCCCGCCTTAGCCATGAAAGCCAGCTGGGTGACTTTGGGCCAATCACTAGGAGACTATGAGTTTTAGTCCCGCCTTAGCCATGAAAGACTTTGGGCCAATCACCAGGAGACTGTGAGTTCTAGTCCCGCCTTAGCCATGAAAGACTTTGGGCCAATCACCAGGAGACGGTGAGTTCTAGTCCCGCTTTAGCCATGAAAGCCAGCTGTGTGACTTTGGGCCAATCACCAGGAGACTTTGAGTTCAAGTCCCGCCTTAGATTTGAAAGCCAGCTGGGTGACTTTGGGCCAATCACCAGGAGATGGTGAGTTCTAATCCCGCCTTAGCCATGAAAGCCAGCTGGGTGACTTTGGGCCAATCACTAGGAGACTATGAGTTTTAGTCCCGCCTTAGCCATGAAAGACTTTGGGCCAATCACCAGGAGACTGTGAGTTCTAGTCCCGCCTTAGCCATGAAAGACTTTGGGCCAATCACCAGGAGACGGTGAGTTCTAGTCCCACCTTAGCCATGAAAGACTTTGGGCCAATCACCAGGAGACGGTGAGTTCTAGTCCCGCCTTAGCCATGAAAGACTTTGGGCCAATCACCAGGAGACGGTGAGTTCTAGTCCCACCTTAGCCATGAAAGCCACCTGGGTGATTTTAGGCCCAGTCCCCCTCGCTCAACCCAACTCGCTCCACAAGGTTGTTGTGGGGGAAAAAGGGAGGAGGGAGGAGTATCAGGTATGTTCACAGCCGTGAATAAATAAATAAGGGATACAAATAAACAAATAGCCTTAAAAAACAAAACAAAAAAATCAGTAAAGTATATATTCTCAAAGGCAGATTATCCCAAAGTAGGGATATCCTAAGCAGGATTATCCTAAGAAGACACCATACATACATAATAATAGGGATTTCCAAACTTGAAATCCATGACTCCTTTCTCTCTAAAAGATTTAATAATGGAGTAACAGAGTTGGAAGGGGCCTTAGAGATCTTCTAGTCCAACCCCCTTGCTTAGGCAGGAAACCCTACACCACTTCAGGGAAATGTTATCTCCAATCTCTTCTTTCAAATCTCCAGTGGTGGAGAAGCACCCACAACTTTCTGAAGGCAATTTGTTTTACTGCTTAGTTGTTTTCGCTGTCAGGAAATGTCTCCTTAGTTTACTTTGTCTCCGCCAACGAAGCAAAAATATTTTTCTGCTTGGTTGTCCATCCGCAGCCTGCCCTGCCTGTTTATGCAATCCCAAATTCCTGGAAAGTTTTCAGGGCAATGAGAAGGTTGCTTCTGACCCCGGAGTGTCTGCATAAGGCTCCATCGTTATCTTGGAAGTGATAAGCGGTTAGATCAACACTGGGAGGAGTTTGGTGCTGTGACTCCTGATGATGTGGACAGGATTTTGGGGAGACTTAGTGCGGCCACATGTTTACTGGACCCGTGTCCCTCCTGGTTGGTACTGGCTTCCCGGGAGGTTACACGAGGCTGGCTCCAGGGTGTTATCAACGCTTCGTTGAGTGAGGGTTACTTCCCCACCGCCTTGAAAGAGGCGGTGATGAGGCCTCTCCTCAAGAAGCCGTCCCTGGATCTAGCAATATTGGCCAACTATCGTCCTGTCTCCAACCTTCGCTTTATGGCGAAGGTTGTTGAGAGTGTGGTCGCACGACAGTTTCCACAATTCCTGGAGGAAACATCTTATCTAGATCCGTTCCAGTCGGGTTTCAGGCCTGGGCACAGCACGGAAACGGCATTGGTCGCGTTGGTTGATGATCTCTGGAGGGCTCGGGACAGGGGTTATTCCTCTGTTCTGGTTATTAGATCTCTCAGCGGCTTTTGATACTATCGACCATGGTATCATGCTGCACCAGCTGGAAGAGTTTTTTTTTTTTTTTAATTTGATTTATATGCCGCCCTTCTCCGGAGACTCAGGGCAGCTTACAATGCGTTAAGCAATAGCCTTCATACTTTTGTATATTTTATACAAAGTCAGCTTATTGTCCCCACAAACTGGGTTCTCATTTCACCTACCTTAGAAAGGATGGAAGGCTGAGTCAACCTTGAGCCTTGGAGAGATTCGAACCAGCAGAAATTGCAGGCAGCTGTGTTAATAACAGGGTGCATTAAACCACTGTACCATCAAGGCTCTTACAGAAGAGTTGGGGGTGGGAGGCACCGTGTTGCGGTGGTTCTCCTCCTTTCTCTCCGACCGGTCGCAGTTTGTGTTGGCAGGGGGGCAGAGGTCGACCTCGAGGCCTCTCATTTGTGGAGTGCCGCAGGGATCGGTCCTCTCGCCCCTTCTGTTCAACATTTATGTGAAGCCGCTGGGTGAGATCATCCGTGGCTTTGGGATGAGATACCACCAGTACGCTGATGACATCTCCACCCCAGGCCACCCCAACGATGCCCTTGAAGTGATGTCCCAGTGCCTGGAGGCTGTGCGGATCTGGATGGGGAGGAACAGGCTCAAGCTCAACCCTTCCAAGACTGAGTGGCTGTGGCTCCCGGCATCCCGATATAGTCAGTTGACTCCATCGCTGACTATTGGGGGCGAGTCATTGGCCCCCACTGAAAGGGCTCGCAATCTGGGAGTCCTCCTGGATAGGCAGCTGTCCTTGGAGGAACATCTGACGGCTGTAAACAGGGGGACCTTTTGTCAGGTTCGCCTGATTCGCCAGTTGCGACCCTTTCTTGATCGGGATTCCCTGTGCACAGTCACTCACGCCCTCGTCACCTCTCGCCTTGACTACTGCAACGCTCTCTACATGGGGCTCCCCTTGAGGAGCACCCGGAGGCTCCAGCTGGTCCAGAATGCAGCAGCGCGGGTAGTGACGGGAGCAGCATGGTGCTCCCATGTAACACTGCTCCTGCGCGAGCTGCACTGGCTCCCGGTGGTCTTCCGGGTGCGCTTCAAGGTGCTGGTTATCACCTTCAAAGCGCTCCATGGCATCGGGCCTAGCTATCTTCGAGACCGCCTGCTGCTAACGACGACCTCCCATCGACCCGTGCGCTCCCACAGAGAGGGCCTCCTCGGGGTGCCATTAGCCAGACAGTGTAGGCTGGTGACCCCCAGGGGGAGGACCTTCTCTGTGGGGGCACCCACCCTCTGGAATCAGCTGCCCCCAGAGATAAGGAGAATCCAAGACCTCAGTGCCTTCCGTCGTGCCCTTAAAACCCATTTATTTAAACAAGCCGGGCTGGCTTAAGATGAAATTTTTAACTGTTTTAAATGTTTTAAACGTTTTAATTGGTAATGAGTTTTAATTGGGCCAAATTTATATATCTTTTAATTGTTTTTTAATATTTGTCTTGCATGTCTTTTTAATTCTGGCTGTACACCGCCCTGAGTCCTCAGGGAGAAGGGCGGTATAGAAATTCAATAAATAAATAAATAAATAAACACAAGAAATTTTTAAAACATCTCCAAATCCAAGGAAGGCTGCAATCTGCGGGCGAGAACAAGAAATTCATCTCCGCAGGACATCGAACGTAGAATAACAGAATTGGAAGGTACTTTACAGGACTTCTAGTTCAACCCCCTGTCCATGCCTGCGGAGGCGCTATATTCAGAATGGCGAACCTATAGCACGCGTGCCGGAAGTGGCACACAAAGCCATCTCTCTGGGCATGCCAGCTGTTGCTTGTTGCTCTTCGGGCTTCCGGCGTATGAGGTGTCACATGATGGTCTTCTTTAGGATTGAAGCAGAGGTACTGGTCTACCAGGCTTTTAACTGCTTGCAGAGCCGTACCGGTCTACCCATTTGTTTTTGGAGCGTTCCTGTCTACCACACTGCCTTTTACTACTGATCAGCTGGAGGGCGGCCCTTCGAAGCGCCGTGGCAAGAGTTTTAAACAGTTTCTTGCCGCTCTGCCACCACCGAGAGCATCGGAAACCGCTTTCAGGCAGCTTGGCCTCAATTGCCAATCTACCACCACCGAGCGGTTTACAAGGAGCGGATCGGTTCTAGCCGATCAGTTGGGAGGCTTCTTGGCTTCTCAATTTAAAGCGACGGTGTCTTGTTTTTTTTCTCTCTCTCTCTTCTTTGTCAAGTGAGCCCTGATTTTTTTTCCTTCTAGCTGGCTTGAGTTAAATTTTAAATTGATTTTAAATTGGGTGGTTTTAATTCACGGCCAAAATATTTAATTATTTTAAACTGTTTTAAATTTTGTATGTCCTGTTTTTTACTTTGGCTGTTCACCGCCCTGAGTCCTATTTGGAGAAGGGCAGTATAGAAATTGAAACAAATAAATAAATAAAATAAATCAGCTGGGACTCAGGAGGCAGCAAATAGATTGGGGGCGGGGCCAGTGGTGGGTTGCCCCCGGTTCGCACCGATTCTATAGAACCGGTAGTAAAACCGGTGGGAAGCTCCGCCCACCGACCCCAACGTCACCAAAATGCTTCTGCGCATGCACAGCCCCGTTGCAAACCGGTAGTAAAGGTAAGTAGAATCCACCCCTGGGCGGGGCCAGGCAGAGGTGGTATTTACCGGTTCTCCAAGCTACTCAAAATTTCCACTACCGGTTCGCAAGAACCGGGGAGAACTGGTAGCAACCCACCACTGGCATGCACGCCAAAAACCGGAAGACCAAGTGACTGGAGTGCACATGCACACCGGAAACTGGAAGCTCAGCTTCCCAGCGCACGCATGCGTGCCGGGGAACTGCTCTTCCGGTTTTAGGTGCTCCTGCGTGTGTGCACCAAACACTGCCCTATATCATTCTTGACAAATGGCTGTCCAGTCTCTTTTTGTTTTATGCCAGTGGTGGCAACTTTAAGACTTGTGGACTTGGCACTTTCAAACAAGTGGACTTCAACTCCCAGAATTCCCCAGCCAGCATACTTCCTCCCCTTTCCTCCCTCTGCTTTTCGAAAGCTACTTACAGAAAGCCGAAAGGAGCGATGGAGAAGCTGCCCGTCGGGAAGGAAATCTGACCGTTGTACCCGTCCTCGAGGCCTTTCAACTGCAGCAGAACAAGGCGAACCTGGAAATTTGGAGGGTCAACAGAGAAAGAAGACATCAGTTCCAGGAGACGGCCTCGGAGAAAACACGTAGCAAACATTAAATAAAACATGAGCCAAGTCTGGGAAAACGGGTGAGAAAGAAACTCAAGATTGCCCTGCCTTGATTCTCTTTGGTATATAATTAAGAAAAAGGGACTTTCAAGAGTCTGTTGTTGTACCTTATACTATGTTAAGGTATTGAGGTTTAAGATCTGACCAGCTGTAATGAAGATGAATCAGCATTGGTATTGCCAGTTGTAGACGACGGTCACCTTTAAGACAGGTGGACATTGTGGTCGTTAAGTCGAGGATTACCTAAATCCATCTTTTACCCTTCCCCTTCTGATTTTGTGGGTTGTAGAGATCACTCCCCTCCGGCCGCTGTGGGTAATCCTGGGAGACAGCCTTGAGAGAGATATGTCTGGAATGCGCTCCTGTATCTGGCTGCCATGCTGCTTTGTCAGTTTCCCATCCCCCTTGCCTATGGCAATGCGAGAGCAGGCCAGGGATGCTTTGCGAGTTGACAAATTAATATATATTATAATTATGTATACATTCTTTTGGCTGTATTGTTTAAATTATTAAGAGGGACTGTTTTAAATGATATATATATATATATATATATAGACATAGATATAGATATAGGTATATAGATATATAGATATATATAGATATATAGATTAAGAATTGTCCTAAAAATGTGAGTTCCAGGTATAGTTATAGAAGAGGCGATAGACATCACAATCTCCGGAATGTTTAAAAGTTTTAAAAAATTTATTTTAAAAGTTGTACTAAGCTTTCGTCGGCCCCTACCGACTTCGTCAGAGTATAAAATCCCCATTGAGGAGCATTACATAAAAGGCAAGCAGCTCCTCAATGGGGATTTTATACTCTGACGAAGTCGGTAGGGGCCGACGAAAGCTTAGTACAAGTTTTAAAATAAAAAAATTTAAATTTTTAAACGTTCCGGAGATCGTGATGTCTATCGCCTCTTCTATAGATATATAGTTATATAGATATATAGATACATAGATATATAGATATATAGATATACCTGATGCCAATATGCAGAATCCATTCCTGCTTGTTCGATCTCTTGCTCCATCCATTTCAAGTTGGCTTCAATGTAATTTTTCAACTTTTGGCAGTAGTCCGTCTGGTAGGTAAACGGCCCACAGTAGCTAACCATCGTGTTCATCCAATGCATATATATCAGCTGTAAGGCACAGAATAAATAAATAAATAAATTAAAAAGGCAATGTACAAAGCTAAATTCTTCCCAGAAAATCCTGGGCTAGAATTCCGATTTATACCCTTACTCATTCAGTTCAAGCTGTGGTTTCATTGGTGTATCCCGCTATGCCTGCACCGCAGTGGTGGGTTGCTCCCGGTTCGGACCGGTTCGCAAGAACCGGTAATAAAAATTTGTAGTAGTTTGGAGAACCGGTAATAACATTGGCTGGCCATGTTCCCGAACCGGTTCCCGGCCTGGTTGCCGCTCGTTTTTCCCGCCCATCTCATCAGAGGCTTTTTTTTAAAAAAAAAACTTTTAAAAGCATTCTTTCTACAACCTACAAGGTGCGCTAGCGTGAGACACAAATGGTTGCACTGAACTCAGCCGCGGTTTTCCTGGCTGTGAGCTCACCTGCTCAGAGACTGCGGCTTCAGCCAGCCCAGCTGCATAAGCCTGAATGCTGTCATTGTATTTCTCGTTGGTGGTTAAATCCAGCACTGCCCATCTGGGAGAAAGAGAGAAAAAAGAAAAACAGCCAAGAAGTTAAAGAATGCATTCCTCTCCATTATCATCTCCACCTAGTACTACTGCAACAACACCCCTTGGCTTAATTCTGAATGCGGCCTGACCAGTTGCACGTTTCAAGCTTCTAGTCCCCAGCGTGAAAACTTGTCTTTTCAGTTCTGGCAAATGTAAAGTCTTCCCACGCGCATCGAGTTGGTGTGCGGGTGTGCATTTTCCTCTTCTCTCAACTGTGTTTATATATATGTAAAAGGCAAGTTTTCACGCTGAGGACTAGAAGCTTGAAACCAATACAGAGTGTAACGGGGAGGCCGGGTAAGAAACTATGCAAGCAAAATTGCTGTGCAAGGAAAGACAATGGATGTATAGACTTTGCATACTTTCTTACCCAGCCTCCCCATTGCACTCTGTATTAGTTTCAAGCTTCTAGTCCTCAGTGTGAAAACTTGCCTTTTCTTTTCCTCCCTGGTGCAGTGGTGAAATCCAATTTTTTTTACTACCGGTTCTGTGGCCGTGGCTTGGTGGGCATGGCAGGGGAAGGATACTGCAAAATATCCATTCCCTCCCCACTCCAGGGGAAGGATACTGCAAAATCTCTATTCCCTCCCCACTCCAGGGGAAGGATACTGCAAAATCCCCATTCCCACCCCACTCCAGGGGAAGGATACTGCAAAATCCCCATTCCCTCCCTACTCCAGGGGAAGGATACTGCAAAATCTCCATTCCCACCCCACTCCAGGGGAAGGATACTGCAAAATCCCCATTCCCACCCCACTCCAGGGGAAGGATACTGCAAAATCTCCATCCCCACCCCACTCCAGGGGAAGGATACTGCAAAATCTCCATTCCCTCCCCACTACGGGGAAGGATACTGCAAAATCCCCATTCCCACCCCACTCCAGGGGAAGGATACTGCAAAATCTCTATTCCCTCCCCACTACAGGGGAGGATACTGCAAAATCCCCATTCCCACCCCACTCCAGGGGAAGGATACTGCAAAATCTCCATCCCCACTCCACTCCAGGGGAAGGATACTGCAAAATCTCCATTCCCTCCCCACTCCAGGGGAAGGATACTGCAAAATCTCCATCCCCACCCCACTCCAGGGGAAGGATACTGCAAAAACTCCATTCCCTCCCCACTCCAGGGGAAGGATACTGCAAAATCTCCATACCCTCCCCACTCCAGGGGAAGGATACTGCAAAATCCCTATTCCCTCCCCACTCCAGGGGAAGGATACTGCAAAATCTCCATACCCTCCCCACTCCAGGGGAAGGATACTGCAAAATCCCTATTCCCTCCCCACTCCAGGGGAAGGATGCTGCAAAATCCCCATTCCCTCCCCACTCCAGGGGAAGGATACTGCAAAATCTCCATACCCTCCCCACTCCAGGGGAAGGATACTGCAAAATCCCTATTCCCTCCCCACTCCAGGGGAAGGATGCTGCAAAATCCCCATTCCCTCCCCACTCCAGGGGAAGGATACTGCAAAATCCCTATTCCCTCCCCACTCCAGGGGAAGGATACTGCAAAATCTCCATACCCTCCCCACTCCAGGGGAAGGATACTGCAAAATCCCCATTCCCTCCCTACTCCAGGGGAAGGATACTGCAAAAACTCCATTCCCTCCCCACTCCTGGGGAAGGATGCTGCAAAATCCCCATTCCCACCCCACTCTGGGGCCAGCCAGAGGTGGTATTTGCCGGTTCTCCGAACTGCTCAAAATTTCCGCTACCGGCTCTCCAGAACCTGTCAGAACCTGCTGGATTTCACCCCTGCCGTGGTGTATACAAAGTTGTCTCTTTACTTTCATAACACAGTGGTAGCTCCTTAATTTTCTGACCAAGTCTTTCTATGTGTATCTAGTTGATTTGTGTGGGTGTGAGCGGGTGTGTATGTGGGTGGATGGGTGTTTTGTTTTTTTTCCCCCCTCTTCTCTCAATCGTGCATAAGTCTGTCTCTCGCCTTTCCTGTGCCATTTTCCTTGCCGAGTTTCTTTCGGATCGGTTGCAAGCTTCTAGTCCTCAGTAAATAATCATCCATAAGGAAAACCCTATTGAATTGGCTAGAGTTTCTTCCCTCTCCCTGCTGCTAAATCAGTCCCTTTTGACATCTCTTCCGTTGACTCATGCCTCCTTGTCTTCAAATCCACATTCAAGGTTTTACTGTATCTCTTTTACTGTCCTTGGGTTCTTTCTTTATCCTATAATATCACTCCTTTAACTTCTTCCCAGCTTTTCTCAGTTGAAAACCATTGTCCACAGATAAAAAGGTCAACATCGGCATCTAAATTTCGCTGAGTTAATTTCTTAAGGAACTGTAGCAACACAGGAAATGAGCCAGCATATCACAGAATTGCTGAATCAAAGCTTTCCGTAGCTTAAGGGACAAGAAGAAGGGGGGGGAAAAGATAAGAAAATTTGCCTATGTTTTCCGCCCCCAAGCAAACTTGAATTATAAGAACAGGTTTTGTCATCCAAACCAGTTATTCAGTGAAGGGATGAATGTTACGATATCAAATATTAAAACCTATTCTTTTTCAGTTAGCCGGGCTGTCCTGGTTTTATGGTGGGTTTTTAAAATTTGAAATTGGTTTTGAATTGAAATGTTTTAAATTATGGGCCAAACTTTATTTAATTATTTTAAATCTATTTGTGTACAACTTTTGTGTACAAATGTTTTACTCTGGCTGTTCCCCGCCCTGAGTCTGAAAGGAGAAGGGCGGTATAGAAATCTGAAAATGAAATAAATAAATAAATAAAATCAAATAGAACAGGGGTCTCCAACCTTGGCAAGTTTAAGCCTGGCAGACTTCAACTCCCAGAAATCCCTAGCCAGCAAAGCAAAGCAATTCTGGGAGCTGAAGTCCGCCAGGCTTAAAGTTGCCAAGGTTGGAGACCCCTGAAATAGAGAGAGGATATTTGGGGGTGGGGGAAGAGGAATGGGCTTTATACAGGTAGTCAGATAACCTAACAGTAATAGAGTTGGAAGGGACTTTGGAGGTCATCTAGTCCAGTGGTCACCAACTGGTGGTCTGTGAGAAAATTTTGGTGGTCCGCAGAAAAATTATTTGCATTTTTAATATTGCACTAAATCAGGGGTCCTCAAACTACGGCCCCTGGGACGGATACGTGCAATGAATGTTTGTGTTCCTGCAGAGAGTCTCCCCCTTCGGGGTCTTTTTCTGTGGGTTGGAGGGGGGGGAGAAATTCCGACTTGGGGTCTGCTTCAGCCTCCTGGTGGGGGGCTTTGGGTGAAGGCTGGAGAGAAGCACCACTGGTGGCAAAGAGCCGGAGGGCCTTGTTCCAGTGGGACTGCCTCATGGCCTCGAACTGGCTGACCATCTCAGCCCGCTGAGCCTCCAGGCGCCAGTACCTGGCCTTGCAGAGGTCTTCCCTCTGCTTGGAAAGCCTATGCTCCTAGTCCTCAGTGAGGTGCTTCTGCTGAGCCTCCTTCTCGGCCAGATCCAATTTGAACTGAGCTGTTGTGCCAACTCTTTCTCGTGGTGGCTGCTTAGCTCCAACAGCTGCTTCCAGTTGGGACCCTAAGGAGCCCGGAGAGGGAGGTGAAGAGCTGGCCACACCCATCCAGTCACATGATCACCTAGCCACGCCCACCCAGCCGGTCATTAGGCAGATCATATTGGTGGTCCACGGGGTTTTAAAATTATGAATTTAGTGGTCCCTGAGATCCGAAAGGTTGGTGATCCCCTCATCCAGTCCAACTCCCTGTTCACGCAAGAGATCTGCACTAGGGATTCGAACTGCCGAACTGCCGACCTTTCTGATCGGCAAGCTCAGCGTCTTAGCTACTGAGCCACCTAAACAGCTCTATTGTAAGTTCTCTTCGACTTCATTTAGTGACCGTTTGAACTTACAATGGCACCGAATAAAGTGACTTACGGGCGTTTTTTTCACACTTAGGATGTATCCCCGTGGTGACTTGATCAAAATTCAGGACATTTGGCATCCGGCTCGTATTTATGACGGTCACAGTGTCCCCGGGGGTAGGGGTGGGGCAATCACGTGATCCCCTTTTTGTGACCTTCTGGCCAGCCAAGTCAACGGAGAAGCCAGATTCGCCTAAGAACCTTGTGACTAACTTAAGAACGGCAGTGAAAAGTCGTAAAAACGGGAGCAAAAAACTCACTTAACAAATGTCTCGTTTAGCAACCTAAAATTTTGGGCTCAGTTGTAGTCGTACGTCGAGGACAACCTGGGTTGATCTTTGAAAAACCAGTGTGGCGATGGGGGGGGGGGGGAAACCTACAGGAATTCCACTTCAGAATCATGAAGCGTGGACTTTTTGAAATGTTGAAGTTCAAATCCAAAGCTGTCTAACAGTTTAACAGAGTTGGAAGGGACACATTTTTTTTTTTTTTTTTGGCTGTTAAATACAGCATATTCATTTTTGGTTTTTTTGGCCGTTACACGGCATATTCAGTTTTCTACACCACCTCCTGGCAAATGGCCGTCCAATCTCTTCTTGAAAGCCTCCAAATTCTGGAGAAGTAAGCTGCGTTTTTAGCGCACGAAATGGTTGCAAGAATTAACTGGAGGACCCATCATCCCCTCTCAAATTGGCCAGGAACTGGCCCTTTAAGGGAGGTTTTTGAAGTGGAAAGGCTAAATAACCTCTAACCAAATCTGTGGAGGGATTTATCTACTTCGGCCCTGGAGCGCCTATCTGTGTAAACACAACCAAGGTTAAAAAGAAACGGAAAAAGTAAATATAATGCAATTTGTTTTAGACCTCAAAGGGCTGGAGGATCCTTGCCTTCCTCTCACTCACCCCCAAAAAGAAAATTGTGCCCCCTTTGAGATTTGCAGCTGGAGCTGTTTTCTTCTCTTCCCCAACAACCTTGCTGTGTCTTCTCTGGGATTTCCATAAGCATAACCTTTAACAGTTAACAGTAACAGAGTTGGAGAAGGGACATTAGAGGTCATCTAGTCCAACCCCCTGCTCACCCAAGAAACCTGTACTAGGGATTCGAACTGCCGGACTGCCGACCTTTCTGATTGGCAAGCTCAGTGTCTTAGCCACTGAGCCAAGCAAAACCTAGACAAGCTCGGTGTTTTAGCCACTGAGCCACCTAGTCAGGCACCTTCCACAGGACTAGCCTCTTGTATGTTCGTTTTTAATTGGGTCTTACGGATCACGGATTCAAAAAGACTCAGGGTGAATTTGAGATTGTTTTTAGAGTCATTGCAGCAAGATTATGCTAGGCAAAAGGATAGACTAATCGAGATAGTGGAAGAATAGATAGTAAAAATATCAGAAATGGTGAACCGGGCCTGCTTGATCAGAGAATAAATACCAAAATATTTCTTTTCTTTTTTTTTTTTTTTTATTTTAACAGATAGGGATATTTGCTGAAAGAAAAGCAAAAGGTGTTCATAATTTATGGGTTTGAAAACAAAGGTGGGGGCTCGGTTTTAATTGTGAGTCTCAATGCTAAATTTGAATTTGAATTTGAATTGCACGCTGCAATTATGCTGGGTGGCATATAAATTTAAAGAATAAATAAATAAATTAAGACTTCTCACTAAACCAAGACTTCTCATCTTGGTTTTTGGTTTTTTAACTTTTTATTCTAAGTTTTTCTTTTTTTAACCCTTTTAAACTTTTTGTTCTACTGTAAGCCACCCTTCTTTCTCCCCTTCATTTATTTATGTATGAGTTGGATGGGCGGCACTGAAATTTAATAAATAAATAAAAAGAATACCTAAAGAAAGCAGTTGAAAACAACAGCCAGAAGTCACCTATACAGTCGTGGCCAAAATTGGGGAAACCTTTTGGGGAAAGTATATTTTTGAGGTTTGATGGCTGATTACACCACTTTTTTGAGGGTGGAGTTTCAAGATAATCCTATTCCACTGCTGGAATGGCCTGGAAATAGCCCAGACAGGAGTTATTAGCCATCAAACCTGGCTCAGTGGCTAAGCTACTGAGCTTGTCAATCAGAAAGGTTGGCGGTTCAAATCCCAGTACAAGTCTCCTGCATGAGAAGGGGGGGTTGGATAGATGTCCTCCCAGGCCCCTTCCAACTTTGTTACTGTTACCTCCAAAGTACACTTTCTCCAAAAGGTTCTCACCATTTGGGCCACGACTGTAGACTCTCCTTCTCCAACAGGGGGTTCGGCTAGATGACCTCGCAGTTCCCTTTTAACTCTCTTACTGTTACCTCCAAAGTACCCTTTCCCCAAAAGGTTCTCACCATTTGGGCCACGGACTGTAGACTCTCCTTCTCCAACAGGGGGTTCGCCTAGATGACTTCGCAGTTCCCTTTTAACTCTCTTACTGTTGCCTCCAAAGTACCCTATTCCCAAAAAGGCTCCCACCATTTGGGCCACGACTGTAGACTCTCCTTCTCCAACAGGGGGTTCGCCTAGATGACCTCGCAGTTCCCTTTTAACTCTCTTACTGTTACCTCCAAAGTACCCTATTCCCAAAAGGCTCCCACCATTTGGGCCACGGACTGTAGACTCTCCTTCTCCAACAGGGGGTTCGCCTAGATGACCTCGCAGTTCCCTTTTAACTCTCTTACTGTTACCTCCAAAGTACCCTATTCCCAAAAAGGCTCCCACCATTTGGGCCACGACTGTAGACTCTCCTTCTCCAACAGGGGGTTCGCCTAGATGACCTCGCAGTTCCCTTTTAACTCTCTTACTGTTACCTCCAAAGTACCCTATTCCCAAAAGGCTCCCACCATTTGGGCCACGGACTGTAGACTCTCCTTCTCCAACAGGGGGTTCGCCTAGATGACCTCGCAGTTCCCTTTTAACTCTCTTACTGTTACCTCCAAAGTACCCTATTCCCAAAAGGCTCCCACCATTTGGGCCACGACTGTAGACTCTCCTTCTCCAACAGGGGGTTCGCCTAGATGACCTCGCAGTTCCCTTTTAACTCTCTTACTGTTACCTCCAAAGTACCCTATTCCCAAAAGGCTCCCACCATTTGGGCCATGACTGTAGACTCTCCTTCTCCAACAGGGGGTTCGCCTAGATGACCTCGCAGTTCCCTTTTAACTCTCTTACTGTTACCTCCAAAGTACCCTATTCCCAAAAAGGCTCCCACCATTTGGGCCACGACTGTAGACTCTCCTTCTCCAACAGGGGGTTCGCCTAGATGACCTCGCAGTTCCCTTTTAACTCTCTTACTGTTACCTCCAAAGTACCCTATTCCCAAAAAGGCTCCCACCATTTGGGCCACGACTGTAGACTCTCCTTCTCCAACAGGGGGTTCGCCTAGATGACCTCGCAGTTCCCTTTTAACTCTCTTACTGTTACCTCCAAAGTACCCTATTCCCAAAAGGCTCCCACCATTTGGGCCACGGACTGTAGACTCTCCTTCTCCAACAGGGGGTTCGCCTAGATGACCTCGCAGTTCCCTTTTAACTCTCTTACTGTTACCTCCAAAGTACCCTATTCCCAAAAGGCTCCCACCATTTGGGCCACGACTGTAGACTCTCCTTCTCCAACAGGGGGTTCGCCTAGATGACCTCGCAGTTCCCTTTTAACTCTCTTACTGTTACCTCCAAAGTACCCTATTCCCAAAAGGCTCCCACCATTTGGGCCATGACTGTAGACTCTCCTTCTCCAACAGGGGGTTCGCCTAGATGACCTCGCAGTTCCCTTTTAACTCTCTTACTGTTACCTCCAAAGTACCCTATTCCCCAAAAGGTTCCCACCATTTGGGCCACGACTGTAGACTCTCCTTCTCCAACAGGGGGTTTGCCTAGATGACTTCGCAGTTCCCTTTTAACTCTCTTACTGTTGCCTCCAAAGTACCCTATTCCCAAAAGGCTCCCACCATTTGGGCCATGACTGTAGACTCTCCTTCTCCAACAGGGGGTTCGCCTAGATGACCTCGCAGTTCCCTTTTAACTCTCTTACTGTTACCTCCAAAGTACCCTATTCCCAAAAAGGCTCCCACCATTTGGGCCACGACTGTAGACTCTCCTTCTCCAACAGGGGGTTCGCCTAGATGACCTCGCAGTTCCCTTTTAACTCTCTTACTGTTACCTCCAAAGTACCCTATTCCCCAAAAGGTTCCCACCATTTGGGCCACGACTGTAGACTCTCCTTCTCCAACAGGGGGTTTGCCTAGATGACTTCGCAGTTCCCTTTTAACTCTCTTACTGTTGCCTCCAAAGTACCCTATTCCCCAAAAGGTTCCCACCATTTGGGCCACGACTGTAGACTCTCCTTCTCCAACAGGGGGTTCGCCTAGATGACTTCGCAGTTCCCTTTTAACTCTCTTACTGTTGCCTCCAAAGTACCCTATTCCCCAAAAGGTTCCCACCATTTGGGCCACGACTGTAGACTCTCCTTCTCCAACAGGGGGTTTGCCTAGATGACTTCGCAGTTCCCTTTTAACTCTCTTACTGTTGCCTCCAAAGTACCCTATTCCCCAAAAGGTTCCCACCATTTGGGCCACGACTGTAGACTCTCCTTCTCCAACAGGGGGTTTGCCTAGATGACTTCGCAGTTCCCTTTTAACTCTCTTACTGTTGCCTCCAAAGTACCCTATTCCCAAAAGGCTCCCACCATTTGGGCCACGACTGTAGACTCTCCTTCTCCAACAGGGGGTTCGCCTAGATGACCTCGCAGTTCCCTTTTAACTCTCTTACTGTTACCTCCAAAGTACCCTATTCCCCAAAAGGTTCCCACCATTTGGGCCACGACTGTAGACTCTCCTTCTCCAACAGGGGGTTTGCCTAGATGACCTCGCAGTTCCCTTTTAACTCTCTTACTGTTACCTCCAAAGTACCCTATTCCCCAAAAGGTTCCCACCATTTGGGCCACGACTGTAGACTCTCCTTCTCCAACAGGGGGTTCGCCTAGATGACCTCGCAGTTCCCTTTTAACTCTCTTACTGTTACCTCCAAAGTACCCTATTCCCAAAAGGCTCCCACCATTTGGGCCATGACTGTAGACTCTCCTTCTCCAACAGGGGGTTCGCCTAGATGACCTCGCAGTTCCCTTTTAACTCTCTTACTGTTACCTCCAAAGTACCCTATTCCCCAAAAGGTTCCCACCATTTGGGCCACGACTGTAGACTCTCCTTCTCCAACAGGGGGTTTGCCTAGATGACTTCGCAGTTCCCTTTTAACTCTCTTACTGTTGCCTCCAAAGTACCCTATTCCCAAAAGGCTCCCACCATTTGGGCCACGACTGTAGACTCTCCTTCTCCAACAGGGGGTTCGCCTAGATGACCTCGCAGTTCCCTTTTAACTCTCTTACTGTTACCTCCAAAGTACCCTATTCCCAAAAGGCTCCCACCATTTGGGCCATGACTGTAGACTCTCCTTCTCCAACAGGGGGTTCGCCTAGATGACCTCGCAGTTCCCTTTTAACTCTCTTACTGTTACCTCCAAAGTACCCTATTCCCCAAAAGGTTCCCACCATTTGGGCCACGACTGTAGACTCTCCTTCTCCAACAGGGGGTTTGCCTAGATGACTTCGCAGTTCCCTTTTAACTCTCTTACTGTTGCCTCCAAAGTACCCTATTCCCAAAAGGCTCCCACCATTTGGGCCACGACTGTAGACTCTCCTTCTCCAACAGGGGGTTTGCCTAGATGACCTCGCAGTTCCCTTTTAACTCTCTTACTGTTACCTCCAAAGTACCCTATTCCCAAAAAGGCTCCCACCATTTGGGCCACGACTGTAGACTCTCCTTCTCCAACAGGGGGTTCGCCTAGATGACCTCGCAGTTCCCTTTTAACTCTCTTACTGTTACCTCCAAAGTACCCTATTCCCAAAAAGGCTCCCACCATTTGGGCCACGGACTGTAGACTCTCCTTCTCCCGCGTCTCCTCCGAAGCCCCCCACTCCCCCAGGAACCTTAGGATGGGGATGATGAGGATATCCTCCTACCCGTTATCCTGGATCCCGTCGGTCAGGTTGGCCCAAGCGACGGCGTCCGGTACCCATCCTTGGACCACTTTCAGCTCCCGGGACATCGGGTCCAGCAGCACGGAGTAGCCGCGGGTGGGTTGCCCACCCGCGTTGGGGAAGCGCGGGGGAGAAAAGGCGGACAGCGCCGCGAGCAGCAAAAACGGCAGGATTGGCAGCGAGAGCCCGAGCCGCGCCATGGTTCCGTCCGAGCTGTCCTTCCCGGGTAGGACGAGTGCCAAGCCCCGGCTGGCGTAGGCTCTGATGCAGCCGGAGGAGGAGGAGTCCCCGCTGCCGGCCGAAGCCCCAGCTGGCCTCTGGCCGTGCGCTTCCAACGAAAGCCCCGCGAGGGAGCCCCAAGCTCGGGGAAGGCTTGCCGGGCGTAATCGGAAGGGGGTGGTGGGGGAGCGAAATTTGCAAGGCTGAGGAAGCCAAGGCTTCCCTTGCCCCCCCCCACCCCCCCATCACCGCTATCCAGCCCTCGTCTCCACCCCTCGCAACCTAGGACCTGGGGTAAGGGGAGTCCCCCCCTCTCCCCCAAAGCTTGGCACAGAAATTTATAGTAAAGGAAATGCATTATTTAATTATACATGTATTAACTGCAGAAAGAAGAGAAGAGAAGAGAAGAGAAGAGAAGAGAAGAGAAGAGAAGAGAAGAGAAGAGAAGAGAAGAGAAGAGAAGAGAAGAGAAGAGAAGGAGGAAGAGGGAAGGAGAAGAAAATTAGAAGAGAAGGGGAAGGAGAATCGAATCAAATCAAATAGAATAGAATGAGAAGGGAAGAAGGAATAGAATAGAATAGAATAGAATAGAATAGAATAGAATAGAATAGAATAGAATAAGGAAGGAGAAGAGAAGAGAAGAGAAGGAGGAAGAGAGAAGGAGAAGGAGAAAATTAGAAGAGAAGGGGAAGGAGAATCGAATCAAATCAAATAGAATAGAATGAGAAGGGAAGAAGGAATAGAATAGAATAGAATAGAATAGAATAGAATAGAATAGAATAGAATAGAATAGAAGGAAGGAGAAGAGAATAGGAAGAGAAGAGAAGGCGGAAGAGGGAAGGAAAAGAAAATTAGAAGAGAAGGGGAAGGAGAATAGAATAGAATAGAATAGAATAAGGAAGGAGAAGAGAAAAGAATAGGAAAAGAAGAGAAGAGAAGGAGGAAGAGAGAAGGAGAAGAAAATTAGAAGAGAAGGGGAAGGAGAATCGAATCGAATCAAATAGAATAGAACAGAATAGAATGAGAAGGGAAGAAGGAAGGGGAATAGAATAGAATAGAATAGAATAGAATAGAATAGAATAGAATAGAATAGAATAGAATAGAATAGAATAGAATTCTTTATTGGCCAAGTGTGATTGATAGAGATGTAAACAATATGATGATGATTAATACGCTTGTTAAGATTATTATATCTAATCTAATATAATATTTTCAGTAGAAGATATGTTAAGATGGAGAAATGAACAATGCTGATTTATCATTATTGTAAAATTAGAGAGCTATTATCAATGTAAATTTTGTACTGTAAGTTCTGACTGTAATAGCACAGAGACATTTTTAATCCAGACGAAACACTGTTTAATAGAAGATGATACATTCAAGTTAAAAAATTAAAAAAAAAAAACTATTTTTTTAAAAAAAAGAAAATCAGAATTCCCATCTGTGTGAGTCAGGCTGGTATTTTTCCATTGGTGCATCCAGGAGGATTCTGCAGTAGGCTGGCTTGGTGAAGATGGGAAGGGAAGGTCAAGAGGAAAGGTTGGGGGGGGGGGGTCAAATGAGGTAGGGAGGAGTGGGGGGGTGGGGGGCTGCTTGCTGGTTTGCGCAGGAAAAATAACCCAGAATCTGTGATCTCCATTGCTGGAGGTTTTCAAGAAGAAATTAGACAGCCATTTGTCCAAATTAAGGTGGACTGAGGTCCCTTCCAACATGATTATGTTATATTCTATGCCCCTGTAGTTGCCAGAAGTCTCAGCTTGTCTTCAGGAGTTGTATATATGTAAACCGAAAGCAACCCCACTTCCTTCTAGCACTAATGATGTTACCTAGTTAAGAGCCTTGGTGGCGCAGCAGACTAAAGTGCTGTTAAGTAGCACCAGCTGCCTGCAATTACTGCAAGTTCAAATCTCACCAAGCTCAAGGTTGACTCAGCCTTCCATCCTTACGAAGGTACGTAAAATGAGGACCCGGATTGTGGAGGCAATAAGCTGACTTTGTATAAAAAAAAGAACACCGCTTTGGGGGGGGGGGGCGAAAGCCCTACTAAGCAAGTATATACAAAAGTATGAAGGCTATTGCTTAACACATTGTAAGCCACCCTGAGTCTCCGGAGAAG
Source organism: Arizona elegans (assembly GCA_022577455.1). Classification (NCBI taxonomy): domain Eukaryota; kingdom Metazoa; phylum Chordata; class Lepidosauria; order Squamata; family Colubridae; genus Arizona; species Arizona elegans. Next base: position 10,291,429 of record JAKOOJ010000026.1, on the reverse strand, counting down.
GGCGGCATATAAATCAAACTAATAAATAAATAAATAAATAAATAAATAAATAAATAAATAAATAAATAAAGAAAGAAAGAAAGAAAGAAAGAAAGAAAGAAAGAAAGAAAGAAACATCTGCAAGAAAACCACCAAGCTCAGAAAGGACCCCACAGTCCTCCTCCCCTTTCTCTTTCTCCTCCGCAGTCAGGAAAATGCTGCCCAGGAAAAAAATGTTTTTGGAAGTCAATTTTTTTTTTTAAAACCAAATGCAAATACGGACACCAGGATGAGTTTCAGGATGAAATTCCATGTCTAAAAATGGTGTTGCTTCCACTTTTTAAAAATCGAGCCTTTTTGGTGCCAGGGGAAGAAAACGCGTGACTCTGCGGTCAGGAAAAATGCTGCCCAGGAACCAAAAATGTTTTTTAAAGAGAATTTTTGTTTTTTTGAAACCAAATGCAAAAACGGACACCAGGATGAGTTTCAGGATGAAATTCCATGTCTAAAAATGGTGTCGCTTCCACTTTTTAAAAATCGAGCCTTTTTGGTGCCTGGGAAAGAAAATGCTCTACTCCGTGGTCAGGAAAAATGCTGCCCAGGAAAAAAATGTTTTTTGAAGTCAATTTTTTTTCTTTAAAACCAAATGCAAATACGGACACCAGGATGAGTTTCGGGATGAAATTCCATGTCTAAAAATGGTGTTGCTTCCACTTTTTAAAAATCGAGCCTTTTTGGTGCCAGGGGAAGAAAACACTTTACTCCACGGTCAGGAAAAATGCTGCCCAGGAACCAAATGATTTTTTGAAGCCAAATTTGTTTTTTTAAACCAAATGCAAAAACGGACACCAGGATGATTTTCAGGATGGAATTCCATGTCTAAAAAGGGTCTTGCTTCCACTTTTTAAAAATCAAGCCTTTTTGGTGCCAGGGGAAGAAAACGCTTTACTCCACGTTCAGGAAAAATGCTGCCCAGGAACCAAAAATGTTTTTTAAAGAGAATTTTTTTTTTTGAAACCAAATGCAAAAACGGACACCAGGATGAGTTTCGGGGTGAAATTCCATGTCTAAAAATGGTGTTGCTTCTACTTTTTAAAAATCGAGCCTTTTGGTGCCAGGGGAAGAAAACACGTGACTCCGCGGTCAGAAAAATGCTGCCCAGGAACCACAAATGTTTTTTAAAGATATTTTTTTTTTAAACCAAATGCAAAAACAGACAGAAGGATGAGTTTCAGGATGAAATTCCATGTCTAAAAATGGTGTTGCTTCCACTTTTTAAAAATGCAGCCTTATTGATGCCTGGGGAAGAAAACGGGTGACTCCACGGTCAGGAAAATGCTGCCCAGGAACCAAAATGTTTTTCGAAGCCAAATTTGTTTTTTTAAACCAAATGCAAAAACGGACACCAGGATGAGTTTCAGGATGAAATTCCATTGTTCTCACTCTCAGAAAATTCCTCCTTATTTCCAGGTTGAATCTCTCCTTGTTCAGTTTCCATCTATTCTTCCTTTTCTGGCCTTCAGGTGCTTTGGAAAATAGCTTGACCCCCCCCTCTCTGTGGCAGCCCCTCAAATATTGGAAGACTTGCTATCCTGTCTCCCCTGGTCCTTCTCTTCAGTAGACTAGCCATTCCCAGTTCCTGCAACCGTTCATCGTATGTTTGAGCCTCGTCCCTTAATCTTCCTGGTTGCTCTTCTCTGCACTTTTTCTAGAGTCTCAACAACTTTTTTATAGTGTGGTGACCAAAACTGGATGTAGTATTCTAGGTGTGGCCTTACTAAGGCTTTATAGAGTGGTATTAGTACCACACGTGATCTTAATTGTATCCCACTTTTAATGCAATTTAGGATTGTGTTGGCTTTTTTTTGGCTGCTGCGGCACACTGCTGGCTCCTTCCTTAGTTTTGGAGAGTTCTCCAGTCATGTAATCAGGAGATCTGGGGGATTCTGCAGGTTACCTGTTTCAAAGGAAGAAGGACACTTTGGAGAAGGACCTGTTTGGGAGATGCCTTCTAAGCTCCTGTGGGAAATAGGAGGATGCTTTGGATGGTTCGTGAAGCATGCAATCTGTCAAAAATGCATGACTCCAAATTCTGGTATGCCATTGATGGGCAGTTCATGCGGAACACTTTCGCCTTGCTTTCCAAGTCTTTCCAAAATCTCTATTCCGCTGCAGAGCCTGTTAATCCCTCTTGCAAATTATCTATCGTTTTCCTTTCTGCCGATCTAATCCTGCCTCTTGTGACAATAGCACTGGCTGTGAGAGAAAGGGTGATAATATAAACAGCCCGTAGCATTTTCTGAAGAAATCCAACAGGTTTGGGAATGTCAGGAGACTTTTAATTGTGTGTGTTTCTTCGTGCATGCCCTGGGTGTTCCCGAGTTACAGAGGCATATTGTGGTTGTAAAGCTGGGCATTCAGCATTGTCAGACCCTCCAGTTTCATGCTGCCTTTTGTGAATTAGGCAAGGCTCTAGTCCCTATGATCGTGCTCGGAAAAATAGAAAAGCATTGCATATCCGTCTCCAGGCGTGTGGACTTCAAATCCCAGAATTCCACAACCTGCTGGGCCATGGGGGAGAGGTAATTCTAGGACTAGAAGTCCATTTAGATGGATTGATCAGAGAAAATCAATCAATCAATCAATCAATCAAATCAACCAGTCAGAGCCTGTTTGGTCTAGTGATTAAAGTACCAGGCTAAAAATCTGGAGATGATAACTTCTTAGTCCCATCTTGACTAAGATGGAAGTGAAAGTTACCTGGATGACTTTGGGCTAATCAGCAGGAGATGGTGAATTCTAGTTCTGTCTTAGACATGAAAGCCAGCTGGGTGCTTTGGGGCCAATTACCAGGAGATGGTGAGTTCTAGACCTGCCTTAAATACAGAAACTAACTGGGTGACTTTGGGCCAATCACCAGGAGACTGTGAATTCTAGTCCCACCTTAGGCATGAAAGTGGCTGGGTGACTTTGGGCCAATCACTAGGAGACTGTGAGTTCTAGTCCCGCCTAAGGCATGAAAGTGGCTGGGTGATTTTGGGCCAATCAGCAGGAGTCTGTGAGTTCTAGTCCCAATTTAGGCATGAAAGTGGCTGGGTGATTTTGGGCCAATCACTAGGAGACTGTGAGTTCTAGTCCCAATTTAGGCATGAAAGTTGACTGTGTGATTTTGGGCCAATCACTAGGAGACGGTGAGTCCTAGTCCTACCCTAGGCATGAAAACCAGCTGGGTGCCTTTGTGCCAATCACCAGGAGACTGTGAGTTCTAGTCCTGCCTTAGGCACAAATGCCATCTGGCATCTTTGGGCCAATCACCAGGAGACGGTGAGTTCTAGTCCTCCCTTAGGCACAAAAGCCGACTGGGTGACAGTCTTGGGACAGTCCCACTCTCTCTCTTAGGTCCAAACCTACCTTACAGGGTGGTGGTTGTGTGTGTGTGGGAAATAGGAGGAGGAGGAGGAGGAGGAGGCAAGCGCTTTAGATATGTTCAGCACGTTGAATTCGTTAACAGGCAAACAAAGGCAGGGTGATAATAAAGAAATAAATAAATACACCTCAGAGCACCTTCTCTCTGCTTTGAGGGCTTCGGTCACATGGAGCCAGCCTAGAGCAGTCGTTGAAGCACACCTGACCGAGCACCGTAACCAAGGAACCAGCTCCCTGTCAGAAGAGAACTCTGCTAGCCGAGCGAGAGACTGCGATGGTGCCTTTCAAGGACACCCGAAGAAAACGGGCAGCGGTGCCAAGCCGAGGAGGGGAGGACGAATCCGGGAGTAGCAGCAGGAGGAAGGTGGGGGGGGCAAAGCTTGGAACCCTCCCTCAACCCACCCACTCCGCCTCCCAGGGATGTGCAAGTGATCCATCGTAACCACAGACAAACCCCCGTTCCTCCTCGCTTACCTCAACCGGGAAGAATTCGCATTTCCACCAAGACACCTTTCATCCTCCTCTCCTCATCCTTGTCGGAAAGGTACCCATTTCTGATTTTTTTTCCAACACCCCCTTCCCCTCCTCTTCTGCAGCCCTCGAGTCTGAGGAGGGAGGGGGGGTTTCTTCTCCGTTGCAGTTGTGTGTCTATGTGTGTTGCAACACACACACACACACACACACACACACACACACACATTTTTCTGAGGGCTGGAAAGAGCGGAGAAGAAAAGAAAGAAAGCTTTGTCTCTCATTCCTGCCCTGTTTATCACTCGCACAGAGAGAGAGAGAGAGAGGGACAGAAAGAGGGAGAGAGAACAGAGAGAAAGAGGGACAGAGAGAGAGAGAGAGAGGGACAGAGAGAGAGAGAGAGAAAGAAAGAGAAGGACAGAGAGAGAGAAGGAAAGAGGGACAGAGAGAGAGAGAGAAAGAGGGACAGAGAAAGAAAGAGGGACAAAGAGAAGGAGAGAGAGAGAGAAGGAAAGAGGGACAGAGAGAAAGAGAAAAAAGAGGGACACACACACAGAGAGAAAGAGGGACAGAGAGAGAAAGAAAGAGAAGGACAGAGAGAGAGAAGGAAAGAGGGACAGAGAGAAAGAGAGAAAAAAGAGGGACAGAGAGAGAAAGAGGAGAGAGAGAGAGAAGGAAAGAGGGACAGAGAAAGAGAAAAAAGAGGGACAGAGAGAGAGAGAGAAAGAGGGACAGAGAGAAAGAGGGACAGAGAGAGAGAGAAAGAGAGAGAAAGAGGGACAGAGAGAGAGAGAGAGAAGTTGAGGAATTAGAGGGGAGATTTCAGAATAGCAGATCTAGTGGGGGCGGGGGGGGGCGGGCTAGAGGCAGAAATGCCACAAAAATCTGTGACTTAAATCATGGACACTGTGGTCTTCTATACTGAGCTGCAATCTGGTGCGTAGAAACGGGAGGCGTTTTGTCCAAAAAAGAACGGAACGTGCCAAGGTGGTTTGGATGTTGTTGATGATGGAGACTTTAAAAAGAGCTGATTGGGGTTAAGGTCGGGACCTCATCCTTTGTGGGGTGGGGGAAACTCTCCTCTCTCTCTCTCTCTCCCCCCTTCCCTCTTTCCATCCCTTCATGTCTCTCTCTCTCTCTCTCTTCTTCTAGCACTGATAATGTTACCTAGTTTGGCAATGAAATGTCTTCAACCGAGGGCCGTCGTTGCAGTCCAAACTGGTGGAGAAATGGAATTAGCCTCCAGAAATGGGAGACAAACTCGGATGACGTGGTCCTTGCCGCTTCTGCCAACGTGGTACGGGAAACTCAGCCTCCACGGAAGGACCCGAATAAAGAGATGGGTGAACAAAATGCCTGCTGTGTTGCAAGGCCCCGTCTCCGTAGCAACTTTAATTATGTTCTGGATTAAAAATGTGCTTTGCATAACAGGATGAATTTTAATGAGAAGAGGTAGAAATGTGTTGGGTGATTCTTTTTTCCACCCTGCATCTAGCCAAGCATTATCTGACGGCGAGCAACCAAGAAGGAGCAGAAATACACTAAATGTCCCCCCTCTCCTGCTGGATTTCCTAATCTCTGCAACCTTGGTTTTAAAATGTGGTTAAATTTGGATTTTCAAGAATTTTCAGGATAGAAATTTGGGCCCTCAGAGATTTGCAAAGATGCAGTTATCACAAAGACTAAAAAGTGTGTTCTGTGGTTGTTAGCTTTTTTGGGGGGTCCCCCCCTCCTTTGGGGTTTAGTTCACATGCTTGCAGCTGCAACAAAAAGTTGTCGAGATTCTTTTTGACAAGTTTTTATTTCAATAGCAAAAGCCTGCTATTGAGTGGCTTGGGAGTGGGATCAGTTTTTCCTTTGTTTACAAACGAATATTGTATTTTTCGGAGTATAAGACGCACCTTAGTTTTTGGGGAGGAAAATAAGAAAAAAGCTGATTGGCAGGGAGATCGGCCTCCCGGAATACCCCCAATCAGCTGTTTCCCGGAGGTGAATTTTAGCAACAGTTTCCTTGATTGTGAGTTCTGTGCCTTGATTTTTTTTTTTTTTTTTGCTTTTTTCCCCTGCCTCTGAAACTTCTGAAACTCCATTTCAGAAAAAACTTTCTTTCCTGCTTCTGAAAGCCTCCGAAACAGAGCTTCACAAAAAAAGCCTCTGAAGCTCTGTTTGGAGGCTTTTTTTTCTGAAGCTCAGTTTGGGGACTTTTTTCTGAAACTCTGTTTGGAGGCTTTTTTTTTTCTGAAGCTCTGTTTGAGGGCTTTTTTTTTCCTGAAGCTCTGTTTGGGGACTTTTTTCTGAAACTCTGTTTGGAGGCTCCTTTTCTGAAGCTCTGTTTGAGGGCTTTTTTTTTCTGAAGCCCTGTTTGGGAGCTTCTTTTCTGAAGCTTTGTTTCTGATGCTTTTTTCAGCCTCTGAAACCTCCGTTTGAGAAGCTGGGTGGGGCTACATTTGGAGTATAAGATGCAGCCAGATTTTCACCCTCTTTTTTGGGGGGGAAAGGTGCATCTTATACTCCGAAAAATACGGTATGTGTGTTTGTGTATATATGGATGCATATAGACAGGGGTGGAATTCAGCCAGTTTAGACCAGTTCAGATGAACCGGATATTAATTTTAATCTGGTTCGCCGAACTGGTTGTTCCAAGGCCTGTCTGACCCCGCCCACCCTGCCCCTCCCCTCCCAAGAGTCTCCACGTAGCCCATTTTGGAGGCCAGGTAAGTGCAGGTCATGCACGGAGGCTCTGGGAGGGTGAAAAATGGACCTACTAGAAGTACCGGAAGTCCGGAGGGCCTCCAGGAGAGGCCATTTTCACCCTCCAGGAGACTGGAGGAAAGCTCACTCACCCCTTTACGTGGCGCTAGGGATTCGAACCGCTGAACTGCCGACCTTTTGATCGACAAGCTCAGCGTCTTAGCCACTGAGCCACCGTGTCCCTCCTTGAGGGTTTAAGGTCTCCCTTAATCCAGTCCTACTTTGCAAATGTTCTTCCTTAAAGCCCTAACAAGTGAAGGCTTTCCATCTCTACGCCACCTTAAGGGATTCTCTGCTTTTATCTCTCCCTCTCGTTCCAGATGTTAGAAAATTGGATTTTGACCATCCTCGTTTCGTTAGCTCAGTTCTGGTCCTGGTGGCCACGGTTATGCTCGTGAAGCATAACGTCCATGCCAAAATCTTCTGGAATGAGCTGGTTTTAGAGAAGATCACCAACTTCGTCATGGATCAAAGCAAGGAGCAGAGGATTTTAAATTCGGTCTCGTACAACGCCGTCAAGGGGGATCCGGAGAGCGTGTTGAATTGCATCGATAAGTACTGTAGCCAGTACGAGTGGGCCATGAACGTGGGAGACGAGAAAGGTAAATGACGTTTCGCCTTCTTTTTAAGAGATTAAAAAAAAAAAAGGCGTCAGAACAGATGGGAATATATTGCTAGTTTAAGAGCATGACCCAGGAGACTGTTTTAGATTAGCCTTTTATTTAACAAGCTGCCTTCTCTTCTTTTGAAGTAGTTAAAAGGAGAAGCAGAAATACGTAGATCTGTAGTCTGATAAGATAGATAGATGATAGATAGATAGATAGATAGATAGATAGATAGATAGATAGACAGATAGATAGATAGACGATAGATAGATAATAGATGATAGAAATAGATAAATGATAGATGATAGATATAGATAGGTAGATAAATAAATAGATGATAGATGATAGATTATAGATAGATAATGATAAATAGATGATACATAGATGATTGATTGATTGATTGATAGATAGGTAGATAGATGATAGTTAGATGATAGATAGATGACAGATGATAGATTATAGATAGATGATAGATAAATAGATAGATGATAGATTATAGATAGATAGATGAGATAGCTAGATAGATAGAGATACACACACACACATATGTATGGGTATAGTTATATACAGGAAGTTCTCGACTTACAACAGTTCACTTAGTGACCATTCAAAGTTAGAACAGCACTGAAAAAAAATGACTTATGACCATTTTTCATATGTATGACTGTGGCAGCATTTGGATCAGGGGTGGGCTTCAAAAATTTTAGCAAGGGGTTCTCTGCCCAGTTGCAGGATGGGCGTGGCCTAGTTGGCCTCCTGCACCACAGCGGGGAGGTGGGAAATGTTTTTGCCCTCCCTGGGCTCCGGAGGCTTTTCCCGAGCCTCCGGGAGAGTGAAAACAGCCTCCCCAGGCTCCGGAGCAGGGGTGAAATGCTTCGGGTTCAGACCAGATTGGGTGATCCGGTAGCAATCGTAGCGAGTGGTTCGGGGATCCGGTAGCAATGGCGGAGCAAAGCTCCGCCCGCCCACCAAGGTGTCATTACTTCCTGGTTTTAACCTTCTGCGCATGGATAACTGAACCGGTAAGGAAGGTAAGTAGATTTACGCCCTGCTCTGGAGGCCCTCTGGAGGCCAGAAATGGGACCGTTTCCAGCCTTCCCGAACTTCCGGCAGGCCTGTTTTTAGCCCTCCCCGAGCCTCGGTGCGTGCCCTACACTTACCTGCATCCAAAATGGGCTGCAGGGAGGGGAGGGGTATGCGGGGACAGCCAGGAGTGGAATTTGGGGGTTCTCCAAACTGCAGAGAATCTTAGCTAGAGGTTCTCCCGAACCCCTGCGAACCCCCAGCAGCCCCAGCCGATTCGGATGCTGACTCACTGATTCACATTTACGACAGTTGCCTTATTCTTGGCTGTACACCGCCCTGAGTCCCGCAGAAGAAGGGCGGTATAAAAATAAAATAAAATAAAATAAAATAAAATAAAATAATAAAATAAAATAAAATAAAATAAAATAAAATAAAATAAAATAAAATAAAATAAAATAAAATAATAAAATAAAATAAAATAAAATAAAATAAAATAAAATAAAATAAAATAAAATAAAATAAAATAAAATAAAATAAAATAAAATAATAAAATAAAATAATAAAATAAAATAAAATAAAATAAAATAAAATAAAATAAAATAATAATAATAAAATAAAATAAAATAATAAAATAAAATAAAATAAAATAAATAATAAAATAAAATAATAAAATAAAATAAAATAAAATAAAATAAAATAAAAAAATAAAATAATAAATAAAATAAAATAAAATAAAATAAAATAAAATAAAATAAAATATAAAATAAAATAAAATAAAATAAAATAAAATAAAATAATAAAATAAAATAAAATAAAATAAAATAAAATAAAATAATAAAATAAAATAAATAATTCTGATCAGCAAAATCGATGGGGAAACCTGTGATTTTTCCCGACCGTTTAGGATATGAAGAGGCTCCCGAGGATTCCGTCGACACCTAATGTCTTAATCGAAGTACAATTTCCCCCCCCCCCCCCTTTCGTTTTTGTTTCTCCCTAGGGATAATTCTAGACAAAACTGTCGAGGAAGCCGATCCGACAGTAGCCTTGGAGATGGGGACCTACTGTGGTTATTCGGCCATCAGGATCGCTCGCCTGTTGAAACCCAACGCTCGCCTCCTCACCATCGAATTCAACCCGGAGTTTATACCCATCGCAAAAGAGATCATTGAAATCGCGGGACTCAGCGATAAGGTCTGGATGATAAAGAGTTATCAGATCGGATTAACAGAGTGGGAAGGGAGCTTGTAGGACATCTAGTCCAACCCCACCACCCCACCCAAGCAGGAGACCCTACCTACACCATTTCTGACATACCTGTGTTGTGTTCTTCCCAGCAAGATGGAAGAGAAGTCGTTTGTTAATATGTCCAATTCATCCCAAAGGTGCTTTTTCAAGAGGCAACTGGACTTTCTTGGGTTTTTTTTCTTTGAAGACGTTTCGCTTCTCATCCAAGAAGGTTCTTCAGCTCTGACTGGATGGTGGGGGAATGGAAGGATTTATACTCCTTGCAGACAGCTGGTCATTTACGTTCTTTTAGAGAGTCCGTTGAGGCCACTTGGGAGGTTTGTCTGTGTCCTCAGGGTCACCTGAGTGGTGCAAATGGGTGTGGAGCAGTGGTGAAATCCAAATTTTTTTACTACTGGTTCTGTGGGCATGGCTTGGTGGGCGTGGTGTGGTTTGGTTTGGTGGGCGTGGCTTGGTGGGCATGGCAGGGGAAGGATACTACAAAATCTCCATTCCCATCCTACACCAGGGGAAGGATACTACAAAATCTCCATTCCCATCCCACTCCAGGGGAAGGATACTACAAAATCTCCATTCCCATCCCACTCCAGGGGAAGGATACTGCAAAATCTGCATTCCCTCCCTACTCTTGGGAGAAGGATATTGCAAAATCCCCATTCCCTCCCTACTCCTGGGGGAAGGATACTGCAAAATCCCTATTTCCTCTGCACTCTGGGGCCAGTCAGAGGTAGTAATTGCCCATTCTCCGAACTACTCAAAATTTCCGCTACCGGTTCTCCAGAACCTGTCAGAACCTGGTGGATTTCACCCCTGGTGTGGAGCCTTCTTGGAACTGCTGAAAGGACTGTGTTGTAGACTGGAGATAGATGATGTCGTATCCCTTCCTCCTCCGTTGAGAGAGGGCTGTTCAATTTTGACCTCGATGGCCTCTTTGACCCTTCTTTCAAACCAGCAGTGCTCTCTGTCCAAAATGTGGACTTTGCTGTCTTCAAAAGAGTCGTCTTCTAAATGCAGATGGATTGCTAAATCATGTCCTGTTGGGCTTGTTCTCCTATGTTGTGCCATGCATTTATTTGATGACACAGATAAAACCTCCAGGTGGCCTCAACGACCCTCTAAAAGGATGCAAATGACCAGCTGTCTGCAAGGACTATAAATCCTTCCGTTCCCCACCATCCAGTCAGAGCTGAAGAAGCTTCTTGGATGAGAAGCGAAACGTCTTCAAAGAAAAACAAAGTCGAATTGCCTCTTGAAAAAGCATCTTTGGGACAACCATGACCTGGAGGATTGAGAATCTCCGTAGATGTGCCCAATTAATTTTCTTCCTCCTTGCTTCTCAGTTTATTTAGTACTGATTCAAATCCAGGGACTGGACAAAAACAGCAGTCATTCTGAGACAGCTGCAGGAGCCCAATACTTATAAATCACAAGCCGCAAGACAAACACTCCATAATAATAATAAAAAAGCACCAAGTTCTTATTATATTCTCTTCTTCAGTTCTGCTGCAAAGCAACACCGCTGAAGCCTTTTGGAAATCATTTTGTATTTGTAAAGGAGAATATTTGTAGCTGAGGGTTGAGATGAGGGCTCCTTGGTGCTCTCTGATGATGCTACCTACTGTATTTTTCGGAGCATAAGACACACCTTAGTTTTTGGGGAGGAAAATAAGAAAAAAGCTGATTGGCGGGTGGATCGGCCTCCCCGAATACCCCCAGCCAGCTGTTCCCAGACGTGAATTTTAGCAACTGGTTCGTTGGTTGTGAGCTCTGTGCCTTGCTTTTTTTTCTGCCTCTGAAAGCCTCCGAAACAGAGCTTCAGAAAAAAAGCCTCTTAAGTTCTGTTTCTGAGGCTTTTTTTTCTGAAGCTCTGTTTCTGAGGCTTTTTTTCTGAAGCTCTGTTTCTGAGGCTTTTTTTCCTGAAGCTCTGTTTCTGAAGCTTTTTTTCTGAAGCTCTGTTTCTGAGGCTTTTTTTCCCTGAAGCTCTGTTTCTGAGGCTTTTTTTCCTGAAGCTCTGTTTCTGAAGCTTTTTTTCTGAAGCTCTGTTTCTGAAGCTTTTTTTCTGAAGCTCTGTTTCTGAGGCTTTTTTTCCTGAAGCTCTGTTTCTGAGGCTTTTTTTCCTGAAGCTCTGTTTGGAGGCTTTTTTTCCTGAAGCTCTGTTTCTGAAGCTTTTTTTCTGAAGCTCTGTTTCTGAGGCTTTTTTTCCCTGAAGCTATGTTTCTGAGGCTTTTTTTCCTGAAGCTCTGTTTGGAGGCTTTTTTTCCTGAAGCTCTGTTTCTGAAGCTTTTTTTCTGAAGCTCTGTTTCTGAGGCTTTTTTTCCTGAAGCTCTGTTTCTGAGGCTTTTTTTCCTGAAGCTGTTTGGAGGCTTTTTTTCCTGAAGCTCTGTTTCTGAAGCTTTTTTTTCTGAATCTTGTTTCTGATGCTTTTTTCAGCCTCTGAAACCTCCGTTTGAGAAGCCAGGCGGGGCTACATTCGGAGTATAAGACGCACCCAGATTTTCACCTTCTTTTTTGGGGGAAAAAGGTGTGTCTTATACTCTGAAAAATACAGTAGTTGGATCATGAAATGTCTGCAAGAAAGCCACCAAGCTCAGAGAACACGAATGGCCCTACTGTCCTCCTCTTCCTCCTCCTCCCTTCTAGCACTGATGATGTTACCTAGTTGGGTCGTGAAACATTTGCAAGCTCAGAGAGCACCAAGGACTCCTCATTTTGTATTTGCCTCTTTTTTTGTATTTTCTTTGTATTTTTTTTGTATTTTTGTATTTTTTTTGTACTTTGTTTGTATTTTTTTTTTTTTTTTTTTGTATTTGCCTCTAGAACACTAGTCCTCATCATTAGCTACTTTAATTTCCCAGAACGCTGTCTGGGCATTGGGAATAATTGTGGGAATAGCACCCAGATTTAATTTCCCACCATATCAAGAAGCAAAAGATTGAGGAGGAAAACAGAGACAGATCCCAGTCAAAGGATCCTTGGGGGTGGGGGGTGGGGAGAGGGGCTTTGTAGGGTCAGTCTGTGTTCCAATCAGTTCATTGCTCCTTCTTGTAGGTGACCATCATTGAAGGCCATTCTCAGGACGTTATCCCTCAGCTGAAGAAGAAATATGAAGTGGAAACACTGGATTTCATCTTTCTCGACCATTGGAAAGAAAGATACGCCCCAGACACTATTCTCCTTGAAGTAAGTTAAATTTTCTGTTTGGAAATCTTGAGAGTTTGGACATCTGTTTCTTTCCCTGCACACCCCCGAACACATTTTTGTATTTTTGCAACCTTATTAGAGATTTTGAGAACTTGCTGCTTTCTTCTTCTCGGGCATAAGTCTTATACTGAGGCCCAAGGATTTTTTTTTTTTTTTAGATGGTTCGAGTTTTGCTTCTAAACTCTCCCTTTTCCTCATCCATTTTAATAACACAATAAGAGAGCTGGAAGGGATCTTGGAGGTCTTCTAGTCTGACCCAAGGAAGGAAGGAAGGAAGGAAGGAAGGAAGGAAGGAAGGAAGGAAGGAAGGAAGGAAGAAAGAACAGAGTTGGAAGGGACCTTGGAGGTCTTCTAGTCTGACCCCCTGCTCGAGCAGGAGACTCTATACCATATGAGACAAATGGTTGTCCAATCTCTCCTTAAAAGTCTTCTTTTTTGGAAGGAAGGAAGGAAGGAAGGAAGGAAGGAAGGAAGGAAGGAAGGAAGGAAGGAAGGAAGGACAGAGTTGGAAGGGACTTTGGAGGTCTTCTAGTCCAACCCTCTCTTCAAGCAGGAAACCTGTATCATTCCAGACAAATAGCTGCCCTCTCTCTACTTGAAAACCCCCAGTGATGGAGCAAGGCAGAACTTCTGGAGGCAACCCCGTTCCACTGATTAATTGTTCTCACTGACAGGAAATTTCTCCTTAGTTCTAGGTTGGGTCTCTCCTTGATAAGGAGATAATCTCCTTGATGATTTGATAATCCAAAATTCTTGGATAGTGTTTCTCAACCTTGGTGACTTCCATCTTCCAGAATCCCCTAGTCTGCATAACCATCGCTGAGAACTCTATTTGAATTGAAATCCAAACAACTGGAGGTCATCCAAACATTTGGAGGCTACCCAGCTGAGAAAGTTGTTAGACTTCAGTTTTAAGATGGTTATCAAAATCCCTAATAGCATGCTCAGAGAGTGTCTATGGATAGATTCTGTTCTGGCCCAGCCTTAGCAGAAGCAAGAAACTCCTTGGTCCCCTCCCCCTTTATTTATCTCTTGTGAATTAATGGCATTCACCCACCGAAAAGTCCAAGCAAGAGTCCTTCAAGGAGTTAACTGCAGTAACAGACCTTATCAGTTCCTTGCGATAATTGCCAGGTCGTGAGCTCCCAGCTGAAAGGCTGCAAATTAAGTTCCGGCAAGCAGTCTTTGTGGCACGAAACACAATGAGCAAAATCTCCCAGAAATACGAACGGTTGTCTCCTACGACCACCACTCCCCTTTCCTTCTATTTATTCCCCAGCCAGGGAGGGGACATTCAGCGTCCACGTATGCTTTGCTTCCCGAGTTGACTCCTTGTCCACCGTTGTTCATCTCTCCTAACTGCTCTGCGCATACGTGCATCTGGAACAGGCCCCAGCTGTTCTTCCTCCTCACTCATCTCGGCCTCCAAAGGCAGCTGCCTCTCCGGTGGCTGGGAAATGTCGGACGGCCCTGGCTCTAACTCTGCATCTGACACAGAGCATCCATCAGAGTCTTCCCCAGACTCCAGCACTGGCCCAAGTTCCTCCCCCCAACCTCCTCATTGTCCGAGTCTACCGCCAGCTCTGCTGGCAGCTGGCGGGCCACAACAGATTCTCAGTCATCCATGGTGGTCCCAAAGGAGCTTTTTCCAAAGGAAACCAGACTTTCTTGATTTTTCCTTGAAGACGTTTTGCTTCTCAGAGAAGAAACTTCTCCAGTCCTGAACTGAAGAAGTTTCTTGGATGAGAAGCAAAACGTCTTCAAGGAAAAACCACGAAAGTCCAGTTGCCTTTGGAGAAAGCATCTTTGGGACATTAGAGAAGTCTAGAAGCTTAGAAATTAGAGAAGTCTAATCCCCTCCCCTTTTTTTTCTCCTCTTCCCAGGAATGTGGTCTCCTGCACAAAGGCTCCATCCTTTTAGCTGACAACATCGTCTATCCGGGAGCTCCAGAGTTCATTAAATACATTCGGAGTAACAGCCGCTACGAATGTACCAGCTACCCTACCTTTTTGGAATATATGAAGGTGGAAGATGCCATGGAAAAGGCTGTATATATGGGATAAGGAGTGGGGAGAGAGTCAGGGAGGGAGAACTTACTAGGATTCAACCTATGTACATGCGATCCTACACGATTTAGTGCTTTAGTTTTGATTTTTGCCAATGGGAGCTTTCTGCAATCTTTCAGAGCTGGTTGTAGACCAGGATTTAGGTATCCAGAGCCAAGTCAACTCAAGAACCACTTCTTCTACCAGAGTTGCTCGATTTCATCAACTTTAAAGATGGGTGGACTTCCACACCTAGCATATTGGGGGTCGAAGTCAATGAAAGCTGGCTGGGGAATTCTGGGAGTTTTGAAGATCACCCATTTTAAAAGTTGCAGAAAACTGCTTTCGGCAATCCCTTTCGTTATGCTTTCATGCTGTTTTGAGCTGTCTTTTATTTCTTCTTCTCTGCTTGAAATGATTTTAAAAAGTTTGGGACCCCACTGGTACCCCAAAAGGAGAAGTCAGCTGGCTTGATCTCTAAGGGTGAAGGATTAAAAAAAACATTCCCCCCAGAAATACTGAGTTTGGAGGATAGGGGACAGACAAATTATCTCCTTGCCAAGAATTGGGGTTGGGGTTTTTTTGGGTAAAATGTGGGACACAGGAAAAAGTCATCTTCACTTTTGCTGTGTTCTTCAAATGCTGCTAGGACAATCTGTGGAAAGGCTAAAGTGATGTCTTCAAAGAAAAGAACCCATGGCAGCAGTGATGCTGTGCTATAATAAGTCCAACATTTGCAGATGTGGGGCTAAAATCCACATCCTGTCTCTTTGGTCTTGTAATAAATGTGCTTCTTTTGTATGGCGGAACTTCATTTTTCCCCTTGGCAAAGGGATGAGAAAAAGCATATACCCAGATAAGGAGGGATTAACACCAGAGAAACAATCAAGCAGAAAGCAATACCCTATTCAAGGAAGTTACCAAGGAGAAAAGTATACCCTGACCAAAAATCACAGGGCAAAGTACTATATACCATGTTTCCCTGAAAATAAGACCCTGTCTTATATTTTCTGAACCCCAAAATAAGCGCTTGGCCTTATTTTTGGGGAGGTCTTATTATTTTGGGGCATGTGGAGCAAGACGGGACTTCTTTTGCCATTTTACCTGATTTCCAGCTCTGTCTCCCTAACCCTAACCAGAGGAAATGGCAGGGATTGGCTGAACATGTGTTTAAATATTTTTGGGGAGGGCTTATTTTCGGGGGGAGGTTTATTTTGGTGAATGCATTCAAAAACCCGATTGGGCTTATTATCAGGGGATGTCTTATTTTCGGGAAAACACGGTATAAACATTCCCTCACACTGATGATGTTATCTAGTCAAGTAATGAAATGTCCTGCAAGCAAACAGCCAAGCTCAGAGAGCACCAAAAACTCCATACTGCAACTCAGTCTGTGCATTCTAGGTGTTGTAGTCCTACCTGTTCTGGAGGGCCTTTTTTTATCGGAAAACTGAATCACTTCAGTTATGGTTTCCTTTTGAGAGATTCAGCTATGATTGCACAGTAATAGAATTATTATATCCACCTCAAAGCGACATATATTCTCCACAAATGACAGAAGGTTCTTTTTGTAACTAATTTTTCAGATTTATACATAAAATAAGGTAGTTTCCTCTTCCACCATTGCCAGGAACTGCTTGTAAACACTGAGAAAGCATCGCTTTTTAAATGAATGCATTTCCATTTTATCCGTAGCTTCTCTAAATTATTGGAAATCTTTACTCTTTGCCTGCTTCTGCTCTCTTCCAATTTCCTTGAATCCAACTTTCCCTCCCCAAAATAAATTAGAGAGGCAGAGTTTAACAAACAGTAAAAGAAAATAGCAAAAAAAGGGAGAGAGAGAGGGGGGGGAGGCTTAAGTGGTACAGAATAGACCACAACTCCAATTTAAGCCTCAGATATTTTCAGAGACAAATTTTATCGATCCCGAAACGCTTTCCTTGAAGAAAGTTGCCAGCACATAATGTTTAAATCTTCTCCCAACTTCATTGGGAACATGCATTTATTCAGACCTTAAATAACCCTGACAATCCTAATGAAGACCAATTAGCTAAATGAGAAATATTGACAGATCCCAGCAATTAAATTGGTCTAACCAACTAAGCTAACATGGGGAAAAAAAGAGATTAGGATTTACTCAGATGTTTTTTTTCCTCCACCACCGTTTATTTAGGAGATATTTAATTTGGTTGAATAAAGTCCAGAACCGTCTAAGAAAAAAGTAGGGATTTATTCACAGTGGCTCAGAAACATAAGGAGTAAAAAGGCCAAACTCGGGACTCCATTTTTGATAATCAGAATAGAAATGGCACGTTCCATATGAAATAAAATTTGAGTCACAGCAAACCTTGTAGCTTGCTTGTTACAAATACATTGATTAGGGGGTGAGATGTTAAGATTGATTTCCTACAATAAAGTGATCTTATTTGGACATGGTAAATACACTCCTGTCATCATTCCACCCTCCAAGTGTATTTTTTAAAACAATATTGCAGGAAATTTGCATTCCACAAGATAATCCCCAAATTGTCAAATATCCAAATGTGTTTCCAAACAGTAATTTGATTGCATAGCAGGACTCCTACAACAGGCTTTTAAAATCCACAAGGATCAGGTCTTAATTCCAAGTCCCAGATTTTCTCTCTTTAAAAACAACCTCTTGGGAGAAGGAAAACACTTTTCCAATTTTTTCTTTTTCTTTTTTGCAAACTCACGTTATACAATTAGAGCCACCTTCTTCAAACCCAAGAATTCAGGGTCCCCATTTCTGATTACCAGTTGCCTTAGATGGTTCGAAGGAAGAAAAGCAAATTTAGAGGAAATATCAGTCAAATAGACGCGGTGGCTCAGTGGCTGAGACGCTGAGCTTGTCGATCGAAAGGTTGGCAGTTCAGCGGTTCGAATCCCTAGTGCCGCCTAACGGGGTGAGCTCCTGTTACTTGTCCCAGCTTCTGCCAACCTAGCAGTTCGAAAGCATGTAAAAAAATGCAAGTAGAAAAAATAGGGACCACCTTTGGTGGGAAGGGAACAGCGTTCCGTGCGCCTTTGGCGTTGAGTCATGCCGGCCACATGACCACGGACAGCGCTGGCTCTTCAGCTTTGAAACGGAGATGAGCACCGCCCCCTAGAGTCGGGAACGACTAGCACATATGTGCGAGGAGAACCTTTACCTTTACCTATCAGTCAAAAGGGACAGCCACACTATATTTGAATTATCCTCAGAGATGATAAGGGATGGAAAGAGTGGGATGGGGAGAAAGCATCAGAGTGGTAAAAAGCAACAGGACAAAATAGCAGCTTTCATCAGAGCTCTAACCCCAAGAGTTTAAAAACCAGGTTTAGACCAAGTCAGAACAAATCACATTTCCAAATCATTTTGTCAGGCTTCCAAGTAACACCCCCAATGAAAGAAAACTCAGAGGCTCAAGTTTCCTCAAAGTTCCATTTTATTAGAGATGCCATATTGGCACATCTAGGAAAACCCGAAATCTGAAAGTTTCCAGGTTTTCCTCACTGAAAGGAAAGTTCAAGTCCCTGCCCAGCACCCTCATATCCATCACATGGTCTAATCCAAGCAACCGTCCCAACTGGAGATGCCTCCCAGTTCCAGTCGTCCAGGTGCAGGGCAAGATGGCCTTGACTCTCTGAGAAAGGAGAGTTATTATGACTATATATCACCCTGGCTCCATACAATTCCCCCCTCCCAGTTTCCCACAGCAGTAAATGTGGCAGGCCTGAAGGTCCAATACAAAAGAGATGGCTTCCAGGTCTGACATGTTTCCTTCTTGGTTTAAAATTTATATCATCTCAGTCCTTTTGGTACTGAACCACAGACCACTCCTGCAATAAAATATCATCCAATACAGAGGAGGAACTGGAGACCAGAAGCTGCTTGCTTGTATTAAGGAGACATCAGAGGGTATAAATGATATGCCGAGAAGACCTTGGGAGAATGGATCAAGAGACACCACCTAAGGAACTGTCAGATAAGGGATTGCATAGCTCAGAGCTGTATTATGGAAGGAACAAGAAGTCCAGAAAGAATCCTCTCTAGTTTCTTGGGTTGTATAGGGGGGTGGAGGAGAAACAACTGTAATTTCAGATTTGCAAGAGTCTGCTAACGTAGCTTTACAATAAAGCAGATTTAATTTATCTGGCCTGGTATCCTGTTTCAGTAAAGCTGATAGAGGGATTCCCATAAATTATACTTAAAACCAAGTGGTGAACTGGATTCAGCTGGATATCCGAACCAACCACAACCTAATATCTGACGAACCGTACAATACGCCTCCATCCTCCCAGCTGCTGAGACCATGATAGACTCAGAACCAAAAGATGATGAGAGCCATAAAAGGGAAAATTAAAATGAAAAAAAGAGAACGCTTAAATTCCACCCCTTGTATATGGTAGCAACATCATGGCTGTATTAGCACACTTGGAAAGAAAGGAGAAGGTATTTTGATTAAGGCTAAAATATATATGTTGCTGTTTCTGGTAACTCTTAATGGACTTTTCCTGAATAAGATTGAATGATGGGAGATTTTAAGAATTTGTTTTTTTGACAAGAACCCTGACAATATGTAAAGAAGAGAGACTTTGTTATTGTATCAAGGAAGGTAATATGAAATTGTTTGCGTTTGTCTTGATGAAGGGTGAAGTCATTTGTATCTTTTTTCTTATATCTATTTACCCATCCATTTGTTGCCCCATCAGTCATTCTACCTTTTTACCATCCATCCATCCATCCTTCCACCTATCTACCTATCATTCATTCGTCTTATCTGTCCGATCCTACCTACCTACCTACCTACCTGTCTGTCTGTCTGTCTGTCTATCTATCCATCTATCATCTAAATTCCTATTGTCAGGTTTCAATGCTATCTCAAAATAAATGAATTTCCAAACTGCCGATCTTTGAGGAAATGTTCTCTTTATTGAGCATAGTATTTATTAATTTATTTATTTATTAATGTAATTTGTATACCGCCCTTCTCCCAGAAGGGACTCAGGGTGGTGAACAGCCAAAATTAAAAAACATACAAATGCAAAAGTTAAGATAATTAAAAGAATTAAATCACTGGCTACCCAATTTAAAACCCCCAAATCCATAAAATTTAAAATCCCAATTAAAAACCATTTAGGCTAGGCCGGCTTGATGAAATAAAAACGTCTTCAGGGCTTTAGTGATCTGTCCCTGGCTCTTTCGCGGTCAGCACTGACCTTTGGCCCCCCAAGCCCTCCCTTTCCGATCCCCAATTCTCTGCGTCTCATTGGCTATCTTCCAAGCCACTCTCCTCATCCCATCTCCGTCAAATCACAGGAATGTCCCCCCTCCCCCCAACTCCGAGGAAATAGAATCTTCAAAGGAATTAAGTAGGCAAAAGTTCAAGCTTCTCCTCTCCTTTCATATGTCAGCGCTGGAATGCTGACACCTATATCTATTTACCTATTTACCTATATCTATGTATTCATCTATCAATCAATGTATCTATGTATGTATGTATGTACGTATGTATGTATCTATCTATCTATCTATCTATCTATCTATCTATCTATCTATCATCTATCTATCTATCATCTCTTTCTCTCTATCATCTCATCTATCTAAATTCCTATATCTATTTACCTATTTACTTATATCTAACTATTCTTCTATCCATCTATCCATCATCTATCGTCTATCTATCATCTATCATCTCTCTCTCTCATCTATCTAAATTCCTATATCTATTTACCTATTTACTTATATCTAACTATTCTTCTATCCATCTATCGATCTATCTATCATCTATCAATCATCTATCGTCTATCATCTCTCTATCAATCATCTCTCTCTCTCTCTCTATTTATCTATTTCTATCTGCCAAGTTCTTGATATTGCAGAGAAAGCCAAAAAGAACGGAGACGAGACACATTCGTTCCAGGCATCATTTATTGAAAACACACCAAACTGTTAAACCTACACACCTGGTTTTCATCAAGCATTCTACTCGTCTGGGTTACGGAAATTTCCTAGAATAATATTAATACATTCGGGTTACGTTAAAACATCGGTTGTGTGAAAGCAAACTCCATCCCCCGCTCCCTCTCGTCTTCAAACCAAACTGGATCTGTTTGTTGTAACAGTACAAATAACAACGCAGAAAAGGGACATTAACACCCCCAGCCTAAAACTACCGCATTGGTCTTGGGAAGGTTACAGAAAGACAAGTGTCGGTTTCACTTGAGGGTTAAGGGGGTCTCCCCTACCCTTCACCTCATCCCTAATCCCCCCCAACAAGAAAAAAATTTAAGGCACATGATTGTTACAAACACGTTGATTAGGGGTTAGATGTTCGGTTTCCCACAATACCTGAACTTTACGTTGGGCACGAAGGGTGAACACACTCATATCATGATTCTACCCTCAAAGTGGGTTTTTTTTTTTTTTTTGCTTTTAAAGAAAAATCTTGCTTGCACTGAAACCATTTCTTTTTTTTTTTCTTGCCCAAGCTGTGATCTTACCCCCCACTTCCTACTAAAGATTCATCTGGCGGTTTTAAAAATAAAACATAAAAAAACATTTTACGGGCTTATTATCCCTATCCGAGACCATTTCTCTCCCCTCCCGGAGATTGTCCCCAATGAAATGCAACGTTGGTTGGCATATCTGTGTTGTGGAACAACACCATTAGACGCCGTTTGCACGCCACTGACTTGGTGACATGTATACACGTGTGCTTAACGTGTAGCAGAAAGGCTGGTAGAGTCCTGACCATCCACTGTCCTGTACCACTTTTAGACTGAAGTTTGCATCGTATGTAAACAAATAACGCAACAAACGAACCAAAAAAATAATAAAAATGTTTAGCACATGGCAAGCTAGCACGGTAAGGCACAGGATGGACTACACCTGTTGAAATTAGTCTCGTCATTATAGGCGGTCCTCGGCTTACGACTGGCCCTTTAGCAACTGCCCAAAGAGCTGCTGATAAATCAGGGGTGAAATGTAAAATTTGTTACTACCGGGCGTGGCTTGGGGCAGGGTAATGTGACTGGGTGAGTGTGGCCAACTTTTTTAAAAAAAAAAAACTTTTCAAAGCATTTTTTCTAATGCTTTGAAAAGCCTCTGGCGATCAGGCAACTCAGCTGGGATCGTCAGAGACTTTTCAAAGCATTTTTTTTTACCACCTCTTCAGCCAAGAGGTTGCAGAAAAAAATGCTTTGAAAAGCCTCTGACGATCCCAGCTGAGCCACGTGATCCTCAGAGGCTTTTTAAAAAAACTTTTAAAAGCATTTTTTCGTCAGAAGAGGTTTCGTCGGAAGTGGTGGTGGTGGGGGAGGCGCAGGGATTTTTGCTACCGATTCTCCGAACCACCCGCCATCATCACTACCAGATCGGGTGAGTTTCGAGGTTTAAAATGGCCTTCCTCCCCGTGCTCGATCATGGGAATCCCACATTTGCGTCCGTTCGCAAGCCGCAGTCCTTTGACTGCCAACTTTCGGCATGGTGGTACTTCTGATTTCGGACAAAACATGTCCCTTGGCCAAAATGGGTTTCATTGAATGACTGTGGCAAAAGTCATTGTAAAATGACTTTAAAAACTGACTTGATTTATGACCCAAATTCAGGTTTCAATTATGGCCGTTAAGTTGAGGACTATCTTATACAGGTAGTCCTTGACTTAAAACAGTTCATTTAGTGACCGTTTAAAGTTACGGCGGTATTGAAAAAAAGGGACTGATGATCGTTTTTCACACTTAACGACCATTGCAGAATCCCCATGAGCAAAATCCAGACGCTTGGCCACTGACTCGTATTAATGACGGTTGCCATGTCCCGGGGTCCACTTTTGTGAACTTCCGACAAGCCGGATTCACATAACAACTGGGTTACTAGCTTCACAACTGCAGTGATTCACTTAACAACTGTGGCACGCAAGGTCATAAAATGGGGCAAAACTCACTTAACGAAAGCCTCACTTAGCAAACGGAAATTTTGGGCCCAATTGTGGTCATAAGCCGAGGACTGCCTGTTATTTTTATTTTTACTTGCCTGTGCAACAGGATACAGTGTTTGTGCCTTACCTTCTAATTTTTTCCTCCCGAGCATGGACGGACCAACCTAGATATTTTAATTTCTTCCATATTTTTTTTTTTAAACGAAAACAATTCCCCCCCCCACAAAAAAAAAAAACACAAGCTAAACTGCGCAACTAATCCAATTAAAGACACAAGAGACCAAATCCTAGTCTTTAAAAACAAAAGGAAAGTTGAATTAAGATTGGTTTTCTCCTAAATGTCAGTTTGTAAAAAGAAGAGGCACATCTGAATTTCCCATTGGGAGGTATATAAATATGTCTCTCTGTGTTTTCTAATCCAGTGCATTTTGACATTAGCAAGTTTGATGATCCGTGGACTTCAATTCCCAGAATTCCCCAGCCGGCATGCAGGCTGGTGAATTCTGGGAGTTGAAGTCCATGCACTTTAAAAGTTGAGAAAGATTCTTCTAATCTACATGGCCTGAATCTCACCTCTGCTGCCACAGTGGCCTACCCAAAACCCCAACTTTTTCCAGAACTTTTCAACTCTTGATTTGCGACGCAAATACTGCACACGAAGGGGGGGAAAAAAATCAGACACAGAAGGTGCATTGCAGCGGGACGAGGAATGTTGGCCACACAAATGTTTGCCTATCGGGGAAAAAAAAAAACCAAAACCCACAAAAAAATGCACGAGAAAAATGCATGCACGTTTTTCATGCAGGCCGTTTTTATTTATTTTTATTTTTTAAAATTTTTTATTTCCCAGGTTGGGAGTTGCAAAGAAGTAAGCGGAAATAAGGAAAATTAGCCAGGCTAGAATTTGACAGGGACATACAGTACGTTCTTTTCCTCTGTTAATTCCTTTCCGATGCCATCTGGCTGTGTTAAATAACACCATCCGCCCCATAACTTTTGGTCTTTCGTCTACCACCTCAATCTATTCGCCCACGTTCAAGTCTGAGCTCTAAGGGAAGGCTTGGCTATTTTGGCTGGCGACGCCACCGTGAATCCCACAGAGAGAGAAGTCTTTGATATAGTCAAAAACACAACACATTTTGGCAGATCTGATCCAAGCCGAAGTGGGATTCAGCCGGTTCGGATCGCTTCTCCTGAACCATTAGCGGAAATAGCGGGTGGGCCCGGCCATCTGCCCAGGCGCTATGCTGTCCTATTTAGGTACGTTTTTGAGGTCTGGAGTATGCGTGGAAGGAGCCCGTGTGAACCAGGTGTGTGTGCGCCCGAAGCAAGCATGCGTGCGCCGAACCGACAGTAGCATAATGGATCCAAGGATTTGGTTATGGATCTCCACAAGGGGAAGAGATCCATTCTCGGCACCTATCTAAAGGTAGTTGAACCAATGTCGGCTACAGAAGACACTCTAGAAAGAGTGCAGAGAAGAACAACCAAGATGATTGGGGGACTGGAGGCTAAAACATATGAAGAACGGTTGCAGGAACTGGGTATGTCTAGTTTGATGAAGAGAAGGACTAAGGGAGACATGATAGCAGTCTTCCAATATCTCAGGGGCTGCCCCAAAGAAGAGGGAGTCAAGCTATTCTCCAAAGCACCTGAGGGCAGGACAAGAAGCAACGGGTGGAAACGAATCAAGGAGAGAAGCAACCTAGAATTAAGGAGGAATTTCCTGACCGTTAGAACAATTAATAAATGGAACAACTTGCTTGCAGAAGTTATGAATGCCCCAATGCTGGAAATTTTTAAGAAGTTGTTGGATAACCATTTGTCTGAAGTGGTGTAGGGTTTCCTGCCTGGGCAGGGGGTTGGACTAGAAGACCTCCAAGGTCCCTTCCAACTCTGTTATTCTATTCTAAGACACATGTGGATTTCTGTCTGCAAAAGGCCTAGAAGAAGAGATCACATCGATGGCCTGCATGGTTGGTTTTTTCCGGTCGGTCTTATCGAAGTGCGAAGCCAGACGGGTGTTTTCTATATAAAGCTGTACGAGATATGGATTCTTTCACAATCGTATCAGCGAAAACCCAAAGTTTGAAGAAGCACAGAGGTGCAAAAAAAAATGCAAAATTTAAACTCTAGGGATCCCCTCGCGTGTGGAACCCCTGAAGCAAAACGCCGTTTCCAGATCGGGTGGCTGATTCAGATCGAACCGTTTGATCATCTTGGAGGCTTTCAAACCGAAGTCACTACTGAATTATGACAGGGTTATTTTCTTTTCGCCCGTAACAACTTTTCAGATTAGATCCACGCGAGGACCGATTTTTTTTTTAAAAAAAAATGGATTTATTGAGCGACCTGAACTGCATCAACAATGGGAATCCATCAACGGAATGCTCTAAACTTGAACAGGTCTTCAAACGGGGATCGAGTCTGATCTGTCCATCCTTTGGAGGGCTGAACTGAATTCCCTTCTCTGTCCAATCGTACACTTTGCTTACAGACATTTGCTTTCTTGATCACAGCTTTTTTTAAAAAAACAACTGCCGAGACCATTTCAGCCTTTTTGAGGGTCTATGACAGGGGTGTCAGCCGGCCCACAAGGTGCTTAGATCTGGTCCACGGGGCCACCCTGGAAACAGCAAAGGACTGGCCCACGGTGCCTCTGCCTCTGCCAAGCTCCGTTTTTGCTGGCAGAGGGCTGCAGGAGGCCGTCGCAGCCAAAAACGGAACTTCAGAGGGCCACGGAAGGCCCTCCTGAGCTCTGTTTTCGCTGGTAGAAGGCTGCAGGAGACCATCGCAGCTGAAAACGGAGCTTGAGAGGGCCACAGTTGGCACTCCTGACCTCTGTTTTCGCTAGCAGAGGGCTGCAGGAGGCCATCGCAGCTGAAAACGGAGCTTGAGAGGGCTGCGGGAGGCCCTCCTCTGCTCCGTTTTCACTGGCAGAGGGCTGCAGGAGGCCGTTGCAGCTGTAAACGGAGCTTGAGCGGGCCACGGGAAACCCTCCTGACCTCCATTTTCATTGGCAGAGGGCTGCAGGAGGCCATTGCAGCTGAAAACGGAGCTTGAGAGGGCTGCGGGAGGCCCTCCTCTGCTCCGTTTTCACTGGCAGAGGACTGCAGGTGGCTGTCACAGCCAAAAACAGAGCTTGGGAGCCTGTTTTTGCTAGCAGAGCGCTTGGGCCACCACAGGCACCCCCAACACAAGTGACGTCGAGCTGGCCACACACACCCTGGGCCCCACGAGGTCAAACACAACCCTGATGCAGCCCTCAATGAAATCGAGTTTCACACCCCTGGTTTATGGACTACAAATGGTGGAGATCACAACCAGCATTACAAATTTGGGCTCCTGGGTGGGGGGACAGAGTGGCACCCACTCACTTTCCTACAGTGTTCGATTGTGGGAATCGGGAAGGGGAGTCCTTGATGGTACATTCAAAGCAAATCAGAGGAAAAAAAGTAATGTTCCTTGTTTTTTTTTTTATTCTGGAGTCTTGTGAAGCAGAACAATCTTTCTCAACCTTCATGGCTTTATAAGGTATGTGGACCAGCATGCAGGCTGGGGAATTCTGGGAGTTGAAAACATTATTTCAATATTTGATAGCACAATTCCAATATTAGAGGGGCTCCTACAAAGATGAAGGGAGTGGTGGGGAGTCAATCTATTTCCCAAAGCACCACAAGGCAAGACAAGAAACAATGGTTGGAAACGAACCAAGGAAAGTGACTATGGAAAGTCTCAGTCAAACAGGTCATGGTTTTCCCAAAAGTGCTATTTATTTATTTTTTTTTTAATTTCAAGAGGCCACTGGACTTTCTGGTTTTTCTTTGAAGACGTTTTGCTTCTCATCCAAGAAGCTTCTTCAGCTCTCACTAGATGGCGGCGAATGGAAGGACACAGTCCTTTCAGCAGTTCCAAGAAGACTCCACACCAATTTGCACCATTCTGGTGACCCCGAGGACACAGATAAACCTCAAGGTGGCCCAGCCTTAGCAGAAGCAAGAAAAAGACTCCTGGTCACAAAAAAACCCTCTTTATTTACCTCTTGTGAATTAATGGCATTCACCCACCGAAAAGTCCAGGCAATGGTCCTTCAAGGAGTTAACTTCAGCAACAGACCTTATCAGTTCCTTGCGGTAATTGCCAGGCCATGAGCTCCCAGCCAAAAGGCTGCAAATTAAGTTCCGGCAAGCAGTCTTTGATGCACAAAACACAATGAGCAAAATCTCCAGAAATACGAACAGTTGTCTCCTACGACCACCACACCCCTTTCCTTCTATTTATTCCCCAGCCAGGGAGGGGACATTCAGCGTCCACATGTGCTTTGCTTCCCGAGTTGACTCCTTGTCCTCCGTTGTTCACCTCTCCTAACTGCTCTGCGCATATGTGCATCTGGAACAGGCCCCAGCTGTTCTTCCTCCTCACTCATCTCGGCCTCCAAAGGCAGCTGCCCCTCTGGTGGCTGGAAAATGTCGGACGGCCCTGGCTCTATCTTTGCGTCCAATGCAGAGCATCCATCAGAGCCTTCCCCATACTCCAGCTCTGGCCCAAGTTCCTCTCCCCAACCTCCCCAACCTCATCGTCCGAGTCTGCCTCCAGCTCTGCTGGCAGCTGGCGGGCCACAACAATGACTCTCTAAAAGGATGCAAATGACCAGCTGTCTGCAAGGAATATAAATCCTTCCATTCCCCACCATCCAGTGAGAGCGGAAGAAGTTTCTTGGATGAGAAATGAAACGTCTTCAAAGAAAAACCAGAAAGTCCAGTTACCTCAGAAGGAAGGAAGGAAGGAAGGAAGGAAGGAAGGAAGGAAGGAAGGAAGGAAGGAAGGAAGGAAGGAAGGAAGGAAGGAAGGAAAGAAAGAAAGAAAGAAAGAAAGAAAGAAAGAAAGAAAGAAAGAAAGAAAGAAAGAAAGAAAGAAAGAACTTTTGGGATAACCATGGAGAGAAGCAACCTAGAACTAAGGAGAAATTTCTTAACGGTGAGAGCAATCAACCAGTAGAATAGCTTTGTAATGCCTTGGTAAGGCCGCACTTGGAATGTTGCATCCAGTTTTGGTCGCCACGATGTACAAAAGATGTTGAGACTCTAGAAAGAGTGCAGAGAAGAGCAACAAAGATGATTTGGGGTTGTTGTTGTTAGTTGCAAAGTCGTGTCCAACCCATCGCGACCCCATGGACAACGTTTCTCCAGGCCTTCCTGTCCTCTACCATCCTCTGGAGTCCATTAAAGCTCACACCGACTGCTTCAGTGACTCCATCCAGCCACCTCGTTCTCTGCTGTCCCCTTCTTCTTTTGCCCTCCATCGTTCCCAGCATTAGGCTCTTCTCCAGTGAGTCCTTTCTTCTCGTTAGGTGGCCAAAGTATTTTGAGTTTCCTCTTCAGGATCTGGCCTTCTAAAGAGCAGTCAGGGTTGATCTCCTCTAGGACTGACCGGTTGGATGACCTTGCACTCCAAGGGACTCGCAGGAGTCTTCTCCAGCACCAGAGTTCAAAGGCCTCCATTCTTTGGCACTCAGCCTTTCTTATGGTCCAACTTTCACAGCCATCCATTGCAACTGGGAAAACCATAGCCTTGACTATATACACTTTTGTTGGCAGGGTGATGTCTTTGCGTTTCGTTGTGGAGAAACGAAATCTAGACAGGGTGCCCACAGCCCACCCTGGTTCCCTAACCTCCAAATGGGAGAAAGAAGAGAACGGATACTCTCATCTCACAGATGCTCACAGTTCAACAATGCAGAAACAAAAATTACGTTTTAGCAGTGGTGTGCAATGGCCTTTCACCACGGGTGGGCTTCAGAAATTTTAGCAAGGGGTTCTCTGCCTGGTTGCTGGGTGGGCGTGGCCATGGTGGGCGTGGCCTAATCAACCTCCTGCACCACGATGGTGGGTGGGGCGTTTTTGCCCTCCCCGGGTTCCGGAGGCTTTTCTTGAGTCCCCGGGAGGGTGAAAACGGCCTCCCCAGGCTAGAAACAGCCCGTTTCCAGCTTTTCCGAACTTTCGGTAGGCCCGTTTTTCACCCTCCCCGAGCCTCCGTGTGCACCCTGCACTTACCTGCATCCAAAATGGACCGCGTGGGGACTCCTGGGAGGGGCGGGACAGGTGGGCAAGGCCAGCCAGGAGTGGGATTTGGGGGTTCTTAGCTGGAGGTTCTCACAAACCCCTGAGAATCCCCAGCAGCCCAACTCTGGCCTTTCACCTTTAGTATTTTCCACCTAGGGAGAATTTTTAAATAAATAATTCCTTTTCTATCTTTTGGAACATCTGCATGCTGGATGGCTCTTAATTTTTTTGGAAGGGGTGATGGACAAAGTGAGGTATGTATTCCCCCCTCCCATGCCAGATGTGTTCTGGCCTCTATGCAGCCTATATTTCCGATTTTCTCCTCTCTGTCCCTTTTCTTCGCAATCTGTTAACTTTCTGCAATTTTTTTTACACCCGTCACACAATTAGATGCTACCAGGAATGTCTCCTAGGAACGCGAACATCTGGAGAAAAAGAGAAATCTACAGAACATAAAATAAAAACTACTGGGGGGGCAGGGAGAAGATAATTGCATTCCATGGAGAGTTTTTACCCAGTCATAGAAGGGAATAAAACGGTTCCTTCTATATTTCTCGTTTTATCTCCGCCGGCCTTCAACTTCCTTCCTGCCACAAGTGATCAGAACAGCTGAGTGATGGCTGGTTTATTTTTATTTATTATTTTTTTTAAAAAAAATGCTACCCAGATAGTTCTCCAAAATGTCACTGGGCTCATGCAAGCTTTAAAATAAAATTAAAAAAAAAAAAAATAACTCTAGCAACCAAATCAGGGTCAGACAGATTGTCCTTGACTTAACTTCATTTAGTGACCGTTCAAAGTTATAACGGCATTGGGAAAAAGTGACCGATGACTACTTCCGCCCCCCTTCCCCATGTTCATGCAATCGAGACTTGACAACTGACTCATATTTACGACGGATGCAGTGTCCTGGGTCACTGTGGGGAAGCCAGATTCACTTAATGAAACAAGCAGATTCACTTGCTCCAGCAATGGAAATCTGGGGCTCAATTGCGGTCGTTAAGTCGAGGACTACCTGTATTGATTTTTAAGCCCTAACCCTAGAGCAGGAGTCGGCAACCTTAAACACTCAAAGAGCCACAAAGGTCCTAACTGAAAGCTCCGCATTCAATTATGGAGCTGACCGGAAGTCCAGTTCCCCCACCATGGAGTCTCCTCCTAACATGGCGTCCTTTTTCCTCTGACAACGGGAAGTCAGTTCCCCCACCATAGAGTCTCCTCCTAGCACAGTGTCCTTTTTCCTCTGCCAACTGGAAGTCCGGTTCCCCCACCATAGAGTCTCCTCCTAGAGCGGCATCCTTTTTCCTCTACCTGCCCTAACCGAAAGCCCTATCAATTGTGGAGCCAACCAGCGACAGGGAGCCGCAGCAGAGGGAAGAAAGAGCCACATGCGGCTCCAGAGCTACAGATTGCTGACTCCTGCCCCCTTCCTTCCATTCAGTCTAAAAGTGAGCGCACTCAATTTTGCTAAAAAAAAAAAAAAAGCATGCAGATGACATTCCCTCCCCCTTTTTTTATATTTTATAAGAAACCAAGCAAAGAAAAACTGAACCCCTCCCGATTTTCGTATACGAAAAAGAAAGAAGAAGAAAGAAAGAAAAGACGTATATCTGAGTTTTAAAGATGGTATAAAAATGTACAGCTTCCGTTAAGAAAGGTGTTTTCCGGCTATCAAGAGTAGAAATATGAAAGGGAAGTAAAAGCACCGTTCGAAGGAGTTTCGAATCAAAATCGATCCGTACGGAAAAGGCTGGACGACGCTGAGAAGGATCGTAACTTTTTTTTTTTTTTTTTTTACAATTATTGAAAAAGCAACTTGGAATTGAGACGTCGAAGGGGAAGAAGTCCCAGCGGTAAAATATTGTCTCTGTTATCATTCAGATTGCTAAAACAGCACCGGCCGATTTCCCTGAATCGAAGGACAAAAACAAAACAAAACAAAAAATGCTTTTCTTTGCTACAAAGGTTATTTTTAAGTTTGGCAACCTAGTTTTTTTTTTCTGCACAACAATATATAGAGATATAGATATTTATTTATATAGGTCATTCATGTCAAATTTTATTTTATTTTTTCTTTTATATTCCAGAAGATACAAAGCTTTTGAGGCTTTCTGCCCGCCCACCCGCTCGCCTACCCCCTTTTTGTTAATATTGTCTTTCCCTCCCCTCACTTTTTTAAAAATGGATTTTAATTTTTTTTAATTTATTTTTTTTACAAAAATTTGAGATGCTTAATGAATACAGGAAATTTCTGTTGTGTTCTATTCTCCCTCCCGCTGTCCCAACCCACCCACCCACCCCAACCCCTTTTTTTTCATGTTTAAATTACAAAGGACACAGCAGGCACTGAAAAAAAAAATCTCTCAAATGAAAACTGGCTGGATTCAAAACCAACAAGAAGAACAGAAATGAACGAGAAATGTGCTTTCCAAAAACCACACCGTTTCGGTAAATAGGGCAACCTAATCATTTTTTTAGCAACCATGAAAAGAGACAAGCCAACGGAATCCCAAAAAATAATAAAAATGAAAATCCAGCTTTTCTTTTCTAATCACAGACTTAAACACCCCCCCCCCCGAGAAATTAACATAGTTAAAACTCAAAAGATGACTACAAGTAGTCCTTGATTTACAAGTATTCGTTTTGTGACTGTTTGAAGTGACAATGACTCTTGACTTGTTTTTCACACTTACGACCGTTGCCAGAATCTCCATGGTCATGTGATCAAAATTTGGATTGTTGGCGACTGGCTCATAGTTATGACAGTCTCAGTCATAACTCAGTCATATCCCGGTCACAGGGAGCTCCTGACAAGCGAAATCAATGGGGAAGCCAGATTCGCTCCAGACCTGCGGTGATTCGCTTAATGACGGTGGCAGAAAGGTTTTGTAAAATGGGGCAAACTTCACTTGGCTTAGCAATTTTGGGGCTCGGTTGAGGGGTCGTAAGTCAAGGACTACCTCTATACACCGCGCGTATGGGAACAGATGATGATTGTATGCCTCGATTGAATCCCGGATGGCAATGAAACCGGAGGCCAGCGTTCACCCACGAATGTCGGTTTTCTTGAGTGTACAACCCTAATTACAGACTATTAGTGCTCCTACTCTTTTAGTTCGATGGGAGTTACTATCAGGTCTCTGGGATGACTTAAGACCTAAGCCTTTATTATATCCATAGGTGGATATTTTTGTCTTTTTGTTTTTATTTTCTTTTGTTTTTTTTTTAAAAAACCCAATCAACAGCAAGTCAATATATATATGTGTATGTATATATATATATATATATATATATCTTTGTTAAAAGCTTAGTGAAAATAAAACATGGGAGACGGAAGGGAGCGGTTTCGGATGAAAACGACAGAAAGAATGGATGGTGTTAGCTTCGACCTGACGCTAAAAAAAAAGTTCTTTTTTTGAAATCAAAGGCGCTGTCCGTGGTAGATGGTATAAGGTTAACGGATGTTGTGGTTCAGGATGGGGGGAAAATTAGATCAGCGGAGATCTAATTGGACATTAGAACCGATTGGGAATTGAGAAAGCCATTGTCCACCGGGAGAAATCAGCGACGCCGAGTTTGAGATTTCTCTTAGTTTCTTTTTCGCCATTTGCACATCGGTTCCCATGTCCAAAATCAGGGCAGAAAAGTCAGAAAGGGAGATGGATGGTACACCAAGAATAATAACAGAGAAGCACCGTGGGATGGCCTTAACGTGAATAGCAGATTGGAGCTCACGTCAATGTTGGCTTGCGTCCTTTTAGCCCCCTCCCCTCAAGCCTGACAGACCCATGTTCGTTTGGTCTTCGGTTTTCCTTTCTCTCTTTTCATCCAAACCTCTCCAACTCAGCACAACCTCTGTGTTTCCCCACCCCCACCCCCCACAACTGAGGATCAAAAGGAAAACTTTAACAATGGCACACACCCCCAAAAAAGGGAGAAGGTTTGAAAAGAAAAGAAAAACCCATCGCCCTCGATCTCGATTTTCTCTTTTAAAAATTCACAGGAAGGAAAGAAAAAGAAGGGAAGGAAGGAAGGAAGAATGGAAGGAAAGGAAGGAAGGGAGAGAAGGAAGGAAGGAAGGAAAAAAAGAGGGAGGTGAGGGAGAGAAGGAAGGAAGGAAGGAATAAAGAAAGGAAAGAAGGGAAGGGAGAGAAGGAAGGAAGGAAAGAAAGAAAGTGGGAGGTGAGGGAGAGAAGGAAGGAAGCAACGAAGAAAGGAACGGTGGGGAGGGAGAGAGGGAAGGAAGGAAAGAAGAGAGAGAAGGAAGGGTAGGAAGAGAAGGAAGGAAGAAAGGAAGAAAGAGGTGGGAAAGAAAGAAAGGAGGGAGGGAGAAAAAAGTGCCTTTTTTAAAAATAACTATACTTATCATATCAAATATCCTGGGGTTTTTCATTCAGAACACCTTTTTGGTTCTTTTCTTTTCTTTTTTGTCCCCACCTCCCCTTTCCTCTTCTCTAGACCTTCACCTCCCAACTTGACACCTTCTACGCTGAAGAGTTACATGAAGAACGAAATCCGGCTGGCCTGAACTTGCCGTTTCTCTTTCGGGAATTGTGATTCCTCCTGCCGGATGGTGGAGAGAGAGAGAGAGAAATGCATTTTCCGTTTTGCCGTCTTCTTCTTCTTCTTTCTTTCTTTCTTTCTTTTTTCTTTTCCTGGATGGGAAAGGGTGAGGTTTTCTTCCGGAACGGAATGGTCGAGCGAGCCCTCCAGAGGCTAGCGGATGGATGTTCTCCTCAACCTTCAAAAGTTTTCAGCTTTGGCTGGTTTCACCGATTCTGCAGTCAGAATGGCAGTGATGGGTAAAATGCAAACCTTTTGTGTCCGTGTGTTTTTGTCTCTGTGTGTGTTGTGTCTGTGTGTGTGTGTGTGTGTGTTTGTTTGTCGAGTCTTCTTTGAATCGAGGGGAAACAAGGACAACAAGAATCGTAAAACAAGCGGCTGGATTTTTAGCCCTGCAGAAAGAAGAATCAAGGAAGGTTAATTTCAAGAACAGAGATGGTGAGGTAACCGTATTTTTCCGAGTATAAGACGCACCAGAGTATAAGACGCACCTTAGTTTTTGGGGAGGAAAATAAGAAAAGAGCTGATTGGCGGGTGGATCAGCATCCTGGAATACCCCCAATCAGCTGAATTTTAGCAATAGGTTCCTTGATTGTGAGCTCTGTGCCTTGCTTTTTCTTGCTTTTTTTCCTGCTTCTGAAAGCCTCCAAAACAGAGCTTCAGAAAAAAAGCCTCTGAAACTCTGTTTGGGAGGCTCTTTTCTGAAGCTCTGTTTGGGAGCTTTTTTTTCTGAAGCTCTGTTTGGAGGCTTTTTCTGAGGCTCTGTTTGGGGGCTTCTTTTCTGAAGCTCTGTTTCTGATGCTTTTTTTCAGCCTCTGAAACCTCCGTTTGAGAAGCTGGGAGGGCTACATTCGGAGTATAAGACGCACCCATATTTTCACTCTCTTTTTTGGGGGGAAAAAAGTGCGTCTTATACTCCGAAAAATATGGTAGGTTTCGCAGCCAACAGAAGAGAGAAGAATACTAGGCCCTCTCCATGCAAAACCAACATATAGGGCCATGATGGCAAACCTATGGCACGCGTGCCGGAAGTGGCACACAGAGCCATCTCTCCGGGCACGCAAGCTATCGCTCATTACTCTTCCCGGTTCTGGCACATGAGCCAGCTGGTCTTCACACATGTGGGAGTGCCAGAAACTGGAAGAGCAGCTGCCGGTGCGCAAGCGTGCGGCAGGAAGACCATCTTCCGGTTTAGCCGGTCAGGTTCGAACTCCTGGATGTGGGCAGAGTCAGCCTGCAATACTGCATTCTAACCATTGTGCACCATGGATGGATGGATGGGTGGGTGGATGGATGGGTGGGTTGAAGGAAGGAAGGAAGGAAGGAAGGAAGGAAGGAAGGAAGAAAGAAAGAAAGGAAGGAAGGAAGGAAGGAAGGAAGGAAGGAAGGAAGGAAGGAAGGAAGGAAGAGCAATAGCACTTAGATTTATATACCGCTTCACAGTGTTTGCAGCCCTCTCTAAGCGGTTTACAGAGTCAGTCTGTTGCCCCCAACAATCAGGGTCCTCATTTTACCAACCTCAGAAGGGTGGAAGGCTGAGTCGACCTTGAGCCAGTCAGGATCGAACTGCTGACAGTGGGCAGAGTTAGTTTGCCATACTGCATTCTAACCCCTGGGCCACCAAGGTCTCTCAGCTGCCTTCTTTACACCTGCCTCTATCTCAGAAGGGTGCCAGATCAACGGAGAGAGAGAGAGAGAGAGAACAAGCCACGATGCAGGGGGGAGGGGGGTGTCATGCAGAAACGGAGACAAGTTAATCACCATTGCCAACGATTGTGAAAAAAAAAAAACGAACCTACCATGCATGCACAATGTTAGACCCAGGAGTCAACAGGCTGGGGCTTAGTATCTCGTGTGTCCACCAGAGTCACCGAAGGCCTGTTGCTCCTGGTAAGCGTTTTCCTATTTGTGTCATTCTGCAGCGAGCACGGGGCGAGGCGTTAAAAGAAAGAAAAAAAAAGGCAAAACACAACAGGATTAAAACGATCAAATGGACTGGCGAAAAACAAAGCCATCCATTCCAAAAGTCTGCAAGAAAGCATTAGTGCCAAGACAGGTTATCACGGAGAAAGAGAAACAGAGGATCTCAGTATGGCCCACGGCAAACGTCCGCCATGATTGGGAAGGCCGAGCAAGACCAGAGTAAGCAGGCGCGGGGTTGACACTCAAAACTATGGCTCCGCGAGCCGCGGGATGTAGATAGTCCTCGACTGACGACTGCAAGGGAGCCCCAATTTTCTCTTCTCGCTAAGCGAGAAATCTTGTCCAGAGTGAGCTTCGACTCACTTTATGACCTTCTCTTGGTCTCGCAGTTGTTAAGTGGATCCCTGCAGGGAGTTAAGTTAGTCACAAAGGCTGTTAAACAAATCTGGCTTGTCGGAATGGTTGCAGAAAAGGGATCGCGGGACACGCCCCCTCCCCGGGGATGAAGTGACCGCCAGAAATATAAGTTGGTTGCTGAGCATCTGAAGGTTGACTGTGTCATAAATTGAGGTCTATCTGTACTCATGAACAACTGCTGGACAGTTAACAACGTTAAACTCCCGTGTATGCATGCATCAGAAGAAGTGGGTAGTGTGTGTGTTTTTTGTTTGTGTTACCACAGCAGCTGTAGCCAGCTTGACCAGAGAGTGAAATATGGCACCAAAACTTCACCAATATTTCCTACCGGACAAAAGGAATGTTTACAAAGGGTTGGACCACTAGTTCAAGGACAAATGTGGTTGTCGGCCCTGAGGAAGGTTGCACACACCAAGTCCAACACAAAGAGTTTACACCCGATGTTTGTTCCAGGAGGATCTGTTTATAACTTTTGGGTGGATTCGGGGATAGATGGTCAACTTTTCTAGGAGTGGATTATAATAACAGTATGGTGGCCTGCCAGCAGCCAGCAGATCCGGCAGCAGATTCGGACAGTGAGGAGGTTGAGGAGGAACATGGGCCAGTCCTGGAGTCTGGGGAGGGCTCTGATTAGGGCTCTGCATCAGATGCAGAGAGAGGGCCAGGGCCGTCTGACAGTTATCAGCTGCCTTCGGAGTCAGACAGTGAGGCAGACAAACAGCTGGAGCCTGGTCCCAGTGTGCACATGCGCAGAGTTGCCAGATGAAGGGAACAGCTAAATAACAAGGGTCGACTCGGGAGTAAGGCCACAGGTGGACAATGAAGGGCCCCTCCCAGAGGGAATAAAAGAGGAGCGAAAGGGGAGTGAAGTTTGCAGGAGACAATTAGTTCATTCCTGCATCCTTGCCAAGTATTGTGGCGTCTGAAAGATATCGGCTTGGCCACTCGCCAAGCCTGATCAAGGTCGGTAATTGTGAACTATCTTGAAAGACTGTGGGAGAGGAAAGACTTTGCCGGAGAGGAATTCACTGTCGATTAAATAAAAGGGGTTTATCGGGACGAAGACTCGGCTTCGTGCTGCCGGGGAAAGCCTAGGTCAGAACAAACAGCTTGTGAAGAGGGAGTTTCGAAACTTTTAATTTTGTTCTGCTCCCCCTGTTATTGTTCTTCCGGTTCACTGCTTAGTCCTTAATACAACATGTGGAAGACAGGCCAGCAAGTTGCAAACAGATGTAGTCATTTAGAAAATTAGAGAGATTGCTTGCTTTGCAATGGGCGGGAACTAATATTGTAGTTGTATATTAATTAGTATTCTGTTAGAGCAGGGGTGTCAAGCACGATTTAATTGAGGGCCGCATCAGGGTTGTGTTTGACCTGGGGGTTGGGGGCGGGGTGTGTGTGGCTAGGGTGTGTGTGGCCAGCTCAATGTCACTCGTTTCGGGGGCGCCTGTGGTCGCCACAGCACTCTGCCAGAGAAAACAGGCTCCCGAGCTCCGTTTTTGGCTGCAACAGCCTCCTGCAACCCTCTGCCAGCGAAGTGGGCAGTGGGCTGCCTGTGGGCCTTCCAAGCTCCGTTTTTGCTGGCAGAAGCACAGCAGACCAGCCGTTCACTGTTTCCAGGGCGTCCTGCGGGCCAGATTTAACCATCGGCCAGGCCAGATCCGGCCCCCCATGCCTTGAGTTTGACACTCCTGTGCTAGAGGGAATAATATGTGTATAATGTATATAATGTGTCAAGGGATGTGGTGGCTCAGTGACTAAGATGCTGAGCATGTTGATCAGAAAGGTTGGCAGTTCAGCGGTTCGAGTCCCTAGTGCCACGTAACAGGGGGAGCTCCCGTGACTTGTCCCAGCTTCTGCCAACCTATCAGTTCGAAAGCACATAAAAAATGCAAGTAGAAAAACAGGGACCACCTTTGGTGGGAAGGGAACAGCCTTCCGTGGGCCTTTGGCATTGAGTCATGCCAGCCACATGACCACGGAGACGTCTTCGGACAGCGCTGGCTCTTCGGCTTTGGAACGGAGATGAGCACCACCCCCTAGAGTCGGGAACGACTAGCACATATGTGCGAGGGGAACCTTTACCTTTACCTATCAGTCAAAAGGGACAGCCACACTATATTTGAATTATCCTCAGAGATTGTAAGGGATGGAAAGAGGGGGGTGCGAGGGGAACTTTTACCTTTACCTTTAGTGTGTGTGTGTGTGTGTGTGTGGTTTTTTTCTTTTTTGATGTACCTTTTTTAATGCTTTGATTGTTTTGTGCGTTTTTTTCTTTTTCATCTTCTTGGATTCTTTTTTTGAGTTTTGTCCTTTGTATTTTAACTTCGTTTTGAACAAACTAAGAATATGTATTTTTTAAAAAAAGAGACTGCGCCTGCCTTACAAGGGACAACGCCTTCCTTGCAACCCTACGATTGTCAGAAGTGTGCCGTGAGGAGCACTAGGAAACGTCTTCCGCTCCAATGTCATTGCAACTCATAGCGACAGTCGCTTGGAAGCGGACACACGCTCTGCTTTGCTCCCTCCTGCAAATGCAGGGCAGATCATAGGCAGCTTTGCAAGGAAACGGGCTCCAAAGGGAGCTGGTTGTGGCCTGTTGGCCGCCTGCCCCTCCAGCAGTCGAATCAGATAAGGAGGCAGTGTGGGAGTCAGGATCAGCATCAAGGCAACCTGGGAGCTCCGAGGGAGAAGACGGAATGGATCTGTCAGAGATAGAGACAGAGGCCGTCCATCAGCCCTCAGATGGAGAGTCAACAACCCCCAGGTCTGGAGGTGGCTGATGAGGAAGAAGAGGAACAGCTGGGTCCAGTGCCTGACGCGCAGATGAGCAAAGGCAGAGGAGAGGAGAGCAGTGGAAATCTATGGGCCGGTCCTTGGGATGGAAGAGCCACTGCTGCTAGCGAAGCCTCACCTAGCTCTGGGGATAAAAGGCAGGGGGCAGAGATGAATAGTTTGGCAGACAACTATTCATCTCCCTGCCGGACAGACTTGTTAGCCAGAAAAGTTAGAGAAACTTTCTGCCAGGACTTCTGGCATTCCTAATAAAGGAATCATTGATTTAACTTCAGAGGGTTTGTTGTGTTTGGGGAGCTGGATCAGAATAGGGGAGCTGCTTACCTTTAGGGGTTCTTTCTCCGATGCGTCTCCCATATTGTCGTTGGTTTTGTATTTCCGCTCCTTGTCCCGGTGATCGATGGTGGAGTAGCCATCTGTGAAGAACAGAAGCTGGTTGGAAAGAGAGCAGTTGCTGGGCCAGAAATGAGTTCCCCTTTACAACTTGGCCAATACCTGTCGGCCTTTAAGAGGTAGCCCAGACATGAGGCATCAGTCATGAGCACAGGTAGTTACGCTCCAGTTACAACCACAATTGAGCCCAAAATTTTATGTTGCTTGTGAAGTCAGTTTTGTTTGTTGAGTGAGTTTGCCCCATTTTACTTGTTCTGACCTAGGCTTCCCCCAGAAGCACGAAGCCGAGTCCTCGTCCCGATAAACCCCTTTTATTTAATTGACAGTGAATTCCTCTCCACAAAGTCTTTCCTCTCCCACAGTCTTTCAAGATAGTTCACAATTACCGACCTTTATCAGGCTTGGAGAGGGGCCAGGCCGATATCTTTCAGATGCCGCAATACTTGGCAAAAATGCAGAAATAAACTAAATTGACTCCTGCAAACTCCACTCCCCTGTTGCTCCTCTTTTATTCCCTCTGGGAGGGGCCCTTCATCATCCACCTGTGGCGTTACTCCCAAGTCAACCCTTGTTCCTTAGCTGTTCCCTTCATTTGGCAACTCTGCGCATGCACATACTGGGAACAGGCTCCAGCTGTTCTTCTGCCCCACTAATATCTGACTCCGAATGCAGCTGATAACTGTCAGATGGCCCTGGCCCCATCTCTGCCTCCAATGCAGAGATCTCATCAGACTCCAGAACTGGCCCATGTTCCTCCCCAACCTCCTCACTGTCTGAATCTGCCGCCAGCTCCACTGGCTGTTGGTGGGCCAAAACATTTATGACCTTTCTTGCCAAGAGTTGCTAAGTGAATCGCAGCAGTTGTTAAATTAGTAGCACGGTCATTAACCATCAACTGGCTTCCCTGTTGACTTGGCTTGTCAGAAGCCAACTCAATGACCATGGGACATTGTGACTGTCATAAATACAAACCAGTTTGCCAAGTGTCCGAATTTTGATCACATCAAACCACGGGGATGCCGCAACGGTCATAAGTGAGTAAAACGGTCATAAATCACTTTTTTTCAGTGCTGTTTTAACTTTGAATGGTTTCTAAGTGAACTGTTGTAAGTTGAGGACTAGATGTACTATATACATTTACTGTAAGTTTACAGTAGCAGAATCTTGCAAGTCTGAAAATATATATCTCCACCCTCACTTTTACAGGGAAGATCCCTTTTGAGATTTTTGCCATGCCCCATGTCTCCTGTGGGCTAAGCTGCCTCTTATCTAAGTGCTGTGAAAGTTGGACCATAAGGAAGGCTGAGCTCCAAAGAATGGAGGCCTTTGAACTCTGGTGCTGAAGAAGACTCCTGTTGAGTCCCCTTGGACTGCAAGGCGATCAAACCAGTCAGTTCTAGAGGAGATCAACCCTGACTGCTCTTTAGAAGGCCAGATCCTGAAGAGGAAACTCAAATCCTTTGGCCACCTAATGAGAAGGAAGGACTCCCTGGAGAAGAGCCTGGAGGAACGTTGTCCATGGGGTTGTGATGGGTCGGACATGACTTCACAACTAACCACAACAATCTAAATGTTGGCTGATCATCTTCTCCTCCAATTTCACCACCATCACAAAACCTCTTCAAGTATCAAGGCTTTGCCCTCAGCACGACCCCGAAAATAAGACCTCCCCTGATAATAAGCCCAATCGGGTTTTAGAGCGCATGCACTAAAATAAGCCTCCCCCCCGAAAATAAGCCCTCCCCAGAAATATTTAAATGCAGAGCTGGAAATCAGGTAGGATGGCAAGAGGAGCCCCATCTTGCTCCACATGCCCCAAAATAATAAGACCTCCCCGAAAATAAGCCCAAGTGCTTACTTTGGGGTTCAAAAAAAATATAAGACAGGGTCTTATTTTCAGGGAAACACGGTATACATCTACATCTACATCTACCTATCTATCATCCATCTATCTATCTATCTATCTATCTATCTATCTATCTATCTATCTAATGCTTCAAACAAGAAGGCATGCACAAGAAACTCAGATAGACACCCTCCTTAGTTCACGTGAGTATAATGGGGGAAAGGCATAATTAAGCATAGTCAGATTGGCAAGGTTCTGCTACTGTCACTACCATTGAAAAGACTTACATTGGGGATGGATGACAGCTATTCTGCTGAGTAAACTTATGGAGAATATGTGAAAGTCCAGAATGAGTGACAGGTTTACAGTACCAATGTCAACCCTGAAGCTGGCCTGACTGAGGTCATTTTGAGACTTCAGTGCTGACACACTGGAGCTGAAGGATAGGGAGGGGGAGAATAGAGATAGTTGGGGTATTGTAGTCAAAGCAAAATACTTTCTCTTGGGAACCAAGGACATTCCTGCAGGTGCTTCGAAGGAGGGGACTGGAGTCACCTAGCAACTGGACTGTATCCTGATTGGACCATGTGACTGATCATTTTAAGAAAGTGAAAAACTTCTACTTTTAATTAGGCGAAAACCGTGGGAATGTTCAGAGTCGGTTTTCACCAAGTCTGTGCCAATATGACATATCCAATAAACCTATTCTTTGAGGAATCTGCCTGCCTCAGAGTTTTGTTTGCTCTGGGTATGTTACTTGGAACTCTGACAACCAACAGTGACTGCGGTAGGTTTTATCCACCATTACCTGGTCCAAGCTCATCCATTGGAATCATATCCCGGCTTCCGGTCTTTTCGTTATCTATAAAAAGGAAGAAATGGAACTCGGTTTGTGTGGGATCCAAGTCTAGGACATAGAATGCAATTGCCCCCAAGATGATATCAAAACGCAATTAAATACCATATTTTTCAGAGAATAAGACGCACTTTAGTTTTTGGGGATGAAAATGGGGGCGGGGGAATTCTACCTACTAGGTATTCATCTGGCCAGCCCCAGCACATTAGTTCGCTCGCTGGTTTTGAGGTTGGGGATGGTTGGGGATGTGCTTCTAAAGCACAGCTGATTGCCGGAGGGAGCAGCAATTAGAAAAGTAGGCAAAGCACGGAAGATCGCTTCACTCGTGTTGGGGGCTGAAAAACAGCTTCAAAAGCACAGCTGATCCTCGGAGGGAGCTCCAGTGACTAAAGCAGGCGAAGCGCGGAAGGGGTAAGAGAAGGCAGCAGCTGTTCTGTGTAGCCATTTTGGGCACCGCATGTGCGGGGTTACATTCGGAGTATAAGATGCACCCAAATTTTCAGCCTCTTTTAGGAGGGAAAAAAGTGCGTCTTGTACTCCGAAAAATACGGTAAGCAAAATCTCATCCCACTTGGAGCCAATCATAATTAAGCTGTCGGAAAGAAGCACAGACAGACCTTGGCTTTTATCCACCAGAGGCAATGTGCTATCATCATATCCGGATTTACAGGAGGTACTTTTGGATCCCTTCGTAGTTGCTGAGGCAGTCTAGAACGTAAAAAAAAAGGGGGGGGGGGCGATTATCAGCGGTTTGTGTGTGAAGAGCAAGCAGAAAGCAAAAATCCATGTTGAAAAGCGATGGTGAAATACGCCATTTCCAAACCCCCCCCCCAACCCTCTTCCCTGCCTGACTACTTACACCTGGTGTCCCTATGACATGATCATATTTTCCCTACACCTGAGAATACAGAATATAAATGCAGATATACTTTTTAATCTAGTCTCGATTTAATCTTGATGGATCTGGATCTCCTTCATGCGGGGAATTCATTTTTGTAAAATTATTTTGCAGTAGAGCTGTCAGGGTTCCGGCGGATGCCCTAATTAAATCATGAGCCTCGAGCCAAGCTTCCAAAGAAATCCAGTGATTGATTAGGAGCTTCATGTCGGCACGTTCCCAAGTGAAGCCAACTCTGACCCCATGTAATTTACAGCCCCAATCATGACCCTGTTTCCCCCCTTCCCCCTAGGGTGTGTCATCAGTTGCATTCACCAACAGAGCAATTTCACGGGTTGTAGAGATCACTCCCCTCCGGCCGCTGTGAGTAACCCTGGGATACAGCCTTGAGAGAGATAAGTCTGGAATGTGCATCTGTCTTTGGCTGCCGTGCCGTTTCATTGGTTTCCCATCCTCCTTGCTTATGGCAACTCGAGAGCAGGCCAGGAGTGCTTTGCCAGTTGACAATAGCATTCTGTCTTTATTTGCCTATGCGAAGGAATGACTATGTTTCAGGGGCTAACGTGAGCTAAATTCCTATCTATTCTTTTTTATGTATTTGTTTTTTTTATTATATCCTGCCTTTATTGTTTTTACAAATAACTCAAGGGGGTGAATATATCCAACACACCTTCCTCCTTCTATTTTCCCCCATAATCACCACCCTGTGAGGTGGGTTGGGTTGAGAGAGAGTGATTGGCCCAACAGTCACCTAGCCAGCTTTCATGCTTAACTAAGGTGGAACTAGAACTCACTATCTCCTGGTGATTGGCCCAAAGTCAACCAGCTGGGTTTCATGGCTAATGTGGAACTAGAACTCACTATCACCTGGTGATTGGGCCAAAATCACCCAGCCAGCTTTCATGCTTAACTAAGATGGAACTAGAACTCACTATGACTGGTGATTGGCCCAAAGTCAACCAGCTGGGTTTCATGGCTAAGGTGGAACTAGAACTCACTATCACCTGGTGATTGGCCCAAAGTCAACCAGCTGAGTTTCAGGGCTAAGGTGGAACTAGAACTCACTATCACCTGGTGATTGGCCCGAAGTCAACCAACTGAGTTTCATGGCTAACATGGAACTAGAACTCACTATCACCTGGTGATTGGCCCAAAGTCAACCAAGCCAGCTTTTATGCCTAAGGCGGGAGTTGAACTCACAGTCTCCTGCTTTCTAGCTTAGTGCCTTAACCACCAGACCAGACCAAACTGGTTCTCAGCTCTTATTAGCAGTTCTCAGTTACAAACTGCATGGGGTTCCTTACCTGAAAATGAGATTTATTCCAGCCTTCCTTCTGTAAAACGTTCCTTAACTCTTTGTAGCTCCAGGTCATTTGAAGAACGTGAGAAGCTGCTTTCATTTCTCTGGAGGACTGGCTGATTTTGAAGAGGCGGGAGAGGGAAAAACACAAGACACACAGAAAGAAAGCCAACAAACATCAAATGCAGAAGAACCAGTCAGCCGGTCTCTTAATGTTATCTGTAAAATTATTGCAAAGAAGTTGCTCTTGGATATTGCAGGAGATGGTGGGAGCCTTATAGGGGAGCCTCCAAGGCAGGGATCCCCAATTCCCTCCCCAAGTCCATGGATTGGCACCGGGCCACAGCATGCCAGAAACCGAGCCATGCAAAAAAACAAAGCCCCATCTGCAGGATGCAGGTGGTGTCAGACCTGGAGGCCATCTTTTACAGTTAGGCCTTCAGGCCTGCCACATTTTCTACCGTGGGAAAATGGGAGGGGGGGATTGTATGGAGTATGGGTGATATGTAGTCAAAATAACATTCTTTTCTCAGAGAGTCAAGGCCAAGGTGTCCTGCAGTTGCAATGAGGTGATGGGGAGGTATCTCCAGTGTTGGATGGTGCCTGATTGGACCATGTGATGGACATGTGGGTGTTGGGGCAGGGACTTGGACTTTCCTTTGGGTGGGGAAAACCTGGAAGCTTTCAGATTCGGGTTTTCCCAGATGTGCCAATATGACATCTCTAATACAATGGAACTTTGAGGAAACTCAAGCCTCGGAGTCTTCTTTCGTTGGGGGTGTTACCTGGAACCCTGACAGGTGGCATGCAAAATCACATACCCCTCTGGTCCACAGAAAAATGTCTCTTGTGAGTGTTGGATCAGGGACC
This sequence comes from Arizona elegans, assembly GCA_022577455.1. Taxonomy (NCBI): domain Eukaryota; kingdom Metazoa; phylum Chordata; class Lepidosauria; order Squamata; family Colubridae; genus Arizona; species Arizona elegans. Next base: position 10,246,812 of record JAKOOJ010000026.1, on the reverse strand, counting down.
GGACAGAACCGGTCCCTGATCCCAAAAGATTGGGGGTCGCTGCTCCAAGGGAAGTCTGTCCGGATTTACTCTATAAACCCTGGTTAAGATTAGAGTAGACTCAACAAATCTGAGACTGACAAAGCAAGGCTAGATAACTATCAGATGAACTAAAGCTGACCACAGATCTTAGAAGACAACTCCTTTCTATTGTCCTCACTTAGGACAACAAAAACCACCAGGAACCCGTTCTCTTGGAGCTGTCTAAGGTCCTGATTCCCATGGCTCTTTCAACTGAATAATAAAAGAATAAAGAATAAAAGAATAAAAGGGACATGGTGGCTCAGTGGCTAAAACTGAGGTCGGCAGTTCGGCAGTTCGAATCCCTAGTGCCGCATCATGGGGTGAGCTCCCGTGACTTGTCCCAGCTTCTGTCAACCTAGCAGTTCAAAAGCAGGTAAAAAATGCAAGTAGAAAAATAGGGACCACCTTTGGTGGGAAGGTAAGAGTGCGCCGTGCACCTTTGGCGCTGAGTCATGCCAACCACGGAGACGTCTTCGGACAGCGCTGGCTCTTTGGCTTTGAAATGGAGATGAGCACTGCCCCCTAGAGTCGGGAACGACTAGCACATATGTGTGAGGGGAACCTTTACCTTTTACCTTCAACTGAATGCTGAGCTTGTCTTCTACAAACATCAAACCAGCCACAAAATTGGGGAGTTTCCCCATGGTCTTATTAATCCCATAATGAATGTAGTTAGGATTAGGGGGTCCTTGGTTCTCTCTGAGCTGGGTTGTTTCCTTGCAAATGTTTCATTAGCCAAACTAGGTAACATGAGTGCCAGTTTGATAATGTTATCTAGTTTGAAACGTCTGCCAGAAAATCACCAAGCTCAGGAAATACCAAGGACCCTTCATTTCAACCCTGAGCTATAAATATGCTCCTTTATCATTCTTATTATGCTCTAATGGTGTGAAAAGATCTGGGAAGGACTGCCCTCACAACATGGTTGGCATGCTTCTGAGAAGCATCTACTTGGTCAGCGTAGGAATTAAGATGCTGAAAAATGGATCAGATAAGGAGCATCCAGAGTCTGTATGAATGTGTGATTTATCTGGGCCAATTACAGGATTATAGATTATGTCCTAGAACACTGATGGAGAGCTTTTGGTCTCAGCATGTCAACAATTCAGAAAATGTCTAACTTGACTTTGCTGATGTGTCACCCTGACCCCCAAACCAAAGAGAAATAATTCTCTGTCTCCCTCCCCTATCTAGGTCACCCCGAACAGTGGCACTTGATGGCACAATTAAGATAAAGTTTCCCTTCGCACATATGTGCTAGTCATTCCCGACTCTAGGGGGCGGTGCTCATCTCTGTTTCAAAGCTGAAGAGCCAGCTCTGTCTGAAGACGTCTCCGTGGTCATGTGGCCAGCATGACTCAACACCAAAGGCGCACGGAACGTTGTTCCCTTCCCACCAAAGGTGGTCCCTATTTTTCTACTTGCATTTTTGACGTGCTTTCGAACTGCTAGGCAGAAGCTGGGACAAGTCACGGGAGCTCACCCCGTTACGCGGCACTAGGGGTTCGAACCGTTGAACTGCCGACCTTTCGATCGACAAGATCAGCATCTTAGCCACTGAGCCACCGCATCCATTCTCGACTTGTGATTTTCAAAGGCCCCCCTGAAAAACACAAGGGCATGGCCCCCTTGAGCGACTTCTGGGGGGGGTATCCGCAGGCTGTGCAGGAACACACCCCATTCTTGTGTGGTCCCCTCCCCAGCCTCCATGTGAGAGCAGTGTGCTTTTGACAACAGTTGTTGTTTGACGTAGACGATTAGTGGGTGTGTCACCCTGAACATTGTGTTGTGCTGCCTGTGACACGCGTGTCATAGCTTCGTCTTCACTGCCATAGAAAGACAGTCTTTGCGTCAGGCTAAAACACAAAGACACACATACATACTCTTCTCTTTCTCTAATGGTTTCCTTGAGTCATTGCTATGAATTGGGCTGCCACATTAATCTTTCAAATTAGTAAATAATACAATAGAGCTGTTGGGATCCAAGTAAAGATTTTTTTTTCCCCCAGATTCTCCTCCGTTTCCTGCCAACGTCTGCCCAACAGCCCCCTTTATTTTATTAACAATCTTCCTCCCTGCTTTTCCGTATCTCTGAATATTCGCAAAGGACAAGCATCTTCTCTTTTTGCCAATAAATGTCTGGATTTGCTTAAATGAGGAAGCTTTTATGCTTGCATGCTCAACGCTGAAACGGACAACCAGGGGATTTTTGTCCCGGCATTGACTGATGAGTTTCATCGGATTGATTTTGCCTCAGTGTCCACTCCAGCTTATGGCAGATTTAAAGATGCGTGGTGATGGCATCTGTTTTAAATGCTCGTCTTGAAAAATGAGGGGGCCCTCGCTTCTGGAAATGCAAAAAACGGGTGAGATTTGGGGTTTCTTGTTTCAGGACCATCCATCTTACAATTCAATCAGAAACTTTCAGCTTCGAAAGCTGAGTTAGCAAAGATGGCTAAATTGACTCCTTTAACTCAAGAAAAGAACGGAACCAACTCCGTTTCTACTTGGAAACCAGTGCTGGGCTTTGTGCTCGAGGTGGGAGAAAAAAATTGAAACTTTGATTTTGGGTTTTGTTGATCAGGTAAGTTTGTTGTTATAGAAATGGCTTATATATATATATACTATTGTGCAAAAGTAAAAGGTTGAGGCTGTGTGTAGATACATAGAACCTTATTCTATTACGCTGTTTTACAGAATATAGAATCTTATTCTAGATAGATAGATGATAGATAGATGAGATAGATAGATAGATAGATAGATAGATAGATAGATAGATAGATAGAAATATAGTTGATAGGTAGATGATATAGATAGACAGATATATAGGATGATAGATTGATTGATAGTTGATAGATAGATATGATAGATAGATAGATAGATAGATAGATAGATAGATAGATAGATAGATAGATAGATACGGACAGACAGACTGACAGATATGGGATGATTGATTGATTGATTGTTGATAGATATAGATGATAGATAGATAGATAGATAGATAGATAGATAGATACGATAGATAGATGGATGGATAGATATATAAGATAAGATAGATAAATAGATCATATTACACTAAAAAGAGTCGGAAGTCAATTTTTTTCTATTTCCCCTACACTTTTTCCTCTTCTCTTTTCCCTCCCTTACTTTCCCATTATTTTCATTTTCTTTGCATTTTATACTTATTGATAAACTAATAAACATTTGTCAATCACAAATCAAGAGACTTTCACATTTTCCAGATTGGCAATAACAAATGTGTCTTCAGGAGATGCTGTGGGGTGTTTTTTTGGAAATGTAGGGTAGGTGTGATGACCAGACGGGAAAGATTATAGAGAGAAAGAGAATCACAATGTCACTTCAGAGACATTGACATAATCATCATCATCATCTTCTTCTTCTTCTTCATCATCATCATATGGCATTGTTACAGTAGCCAGGAGACCACAAGGTTATGGTAGAGTAGTAGTTTGGTTTGCCAAGGGTCCAGCTCTGTTGTGGGACACGCTTGCACGCTTCCCAAGGTGCCCCACAAGAGCGCAAGCTGGCACAGCACCAGAGAGAAAGACCAGTGGCTCTTCCTGCGGCATCACCAAGGTCCCTCCCTTCTTGGCGCTGCCTTGCAAATGGGCACCACAACCAGGAAGGTTCAGAGCTGTCAGGAATCTGACTGCCTGCACAGAGCACCAAACATGTTTCCCCAGCGAAGTGGTACCTATCTATCTACTTGCATAGAACTTGCTTTCGAACTGCTAGGTGGATAGCGGCTGGGAAAAGGGACAGGAGCCCACCCTGGCAGATAATGCCTGGGCTTGAACTGCCAGAGCTGAGACCATCTCGGTCATCATTAAGCCACGGAGCCACTACGTCACTATAAAGAGAGATGTTAAACTATCATTGTACTTATCACTATTGGGAAGAATATCGGAAGTCACTTCCTTAGGCATGGACTTCAACTCCCAGAATCCCCCAGCCAGCCAGCTCTTGCTAGGAATTCTAGGAGCTGAAGTCAACACAACATCAAGTGCCTGAGACTAGGAAGTTCCAGAGTAGATGATGTAATTAAAAGCCATCTTCTTATGCCTTGATATTTTTGTACATTATTGGAAATATTTTTTTGCAGATGCTAACCTGGATTTGCTGATGGCAACCAGCTTCTGAATGCCTTGCGTCTGGATCAGGGACCTGGCATTTTCAGAACTGTCGGTAATGATTTCATGGATGGTGTTCAGGACGGCAACTATTGTGTCCTCTTCAAGGTTTTTTGAAGATCGCTGTTGCCGGCTAGGCAGATTTCGTACCAGTTCCCCCATGGCGTAGCTACCTGAAATCAGAAGGCGCATCTGTCATTGCAAACTGATTTGATTCCTGAAAAATGAGGCAGCTATGGTTAAAGATAGAACCTGTATGCGTAGTCCTTGACTTGTGACCATTCATTGAACAGCTGTATGAAGTTACGATGGTGCTGTAACAAGGGAGTTACCGTTGCACTTATGATGGTAGCCGTGTTCCAGGAATTACCCTATTCTTTGGAGTATAAGACACACCTATCTTTTTTGGGGAGGAAAGCAAGAAAAAAAAATCTGCCTCTGCCTCTAACTCCCAGCAATTTGCCTCCTTGCAGCAAACAGCAAACAGCCTGTTTCAGTTTCAGCACATCCTGATTAGCACAAGAAAAAAAATCTGCCTCTGCCTCCCAGCAAATTTGCCTCCTTGCAGCAAACAGCAAAGGCTGAAAATGGGGTGCATGGAGGTGGCAATAGGCAATGGAAATCCTTGCAGCCTGACACAGCTGATGGTCAGGAGGCCGATCCAACTGACAATCAGCTGCTTGTGCTAATCAGGCTGTGCTGAAGCTGAAACCGAAACGGGCTGTTTGCTGTTTGCTGCTAGGAGGCAAATTGCTAGGAGGCAGAACCCAAAGGGGGCCAGTAGGTGGGCGTGGCTACATTCAGTGTATAAGACGCATCCAAATTTTCATCCTTTTTTTGGGAAGTGGGGAAATAGTGCGTCTTATCCTCGGAGAAATATGGTAAATAGCAAAATTTGGGTGTTGGCAACTGGCATGTATTTATAAAGGTTGCAGAATCCTGAGGTCATGTGACCTTCCCACCTGGATTCCAACCACGCAATGTCAACAGGGGATTCTGGATTCAATTAACGACTATGTGATCTGTTTAACGACCATGGCAAAAAAAGCTCATAAAATCAAGTGCTCGCATCACTCAGCGATGGAAGTTCTGGTTCCAACTGTCCTAAGTGGAGGACTATCTGTACAGGTAAGTCCTCGACTTATGACTGCAATGGAGCCCAAAGTTTCCATTGTTCAGCGAGACCTTTGTTCAGTGAGTCTTGCCCCTGTTTTATGACCTTTCTGACCACCTTTGTTAAGTGAATCATGGCCGTCGATAAGTTAGTGACCAGGTTGTGCAGTGAATCTGCCTTCCTGCTTTTTCCTTTGCTCGTCAGAAGGTCGCAAAAGAGGATCATGTGAACCCGGGACACTGAGATGGTTGTAAGTATGAACCAGTTGCCAAGCGTCTGGATTTTGATCACGTGACGTTGGTGCTTCCAAGGTCGTAACTATGAAAAACGTCCATCGCTGAGTGACGCAAACATTGATTTTATGACCCTTTTTTGCCATGGTCGTTAAGCAAATCACATAGTCATTAAGCGAATCCGGAATCCCCTGTTGATGTTGCATGGTTGGAATCCAGCCGGGAAGGTCACATGACCTCAGGATGCTGCAACCTTTGTAAATACATGCCAGTTATAGAGGTGGGTTCTAAATTTTTTTACTACCGGTTCTGTGGGCGTGGCTTATTTTGTGGGCGCGGTTTGTTGGTAATGTGACAATTCTTTAGGATTTAGCAGAGGTAGTGGTCTACCAGGCTTTTAACTGCTTGCAGAGCTGTACCGGTCTACCCATTTGTTTTTTTGGAGGCACTGGAACCGGTTCGGTGATGTCATATTGTCACCGCTACCGGCTCGGTGGAACCGGGCCAAACCGGGAGGAACCCACCACTGGCCAGTTGCCAAACACCCAAATTTTGCTGTTTACCGTATTTCTCTAAGAGGCACTCTTTTCCCACCCCAAAAAAAGGGTGAAAATTTGGATGCGTCTTATACACTGAAGTCACATTTTTCAGTGCCGTTGTAACTTTGGTGATTAAATAAACTGTCGTAAGTCGAGGACTACCTGTCCTTGCAACATGGAAAGACCACCCATTCATTTTCCGGTACATCTCCGAAAAATATCAGTGAGGCTTAAAACCAGTGGTAAGTTGTCCCCGGTTCGGACCGGTTCGATAGAACCGGTAGTAAAACCGGCGGAAGGCTCCGCCCACCGACCCCGAGGTCATCAGGAAGTATCTGCGCATGCGCGCGCGGCCCCATTGCGAACCGGTAGTAAAGGTAAGTAGAACCTACCCCTGCTTAAAACCCTTTTATGACACAGAAGATTAAAACCGATTCCAGGAATCCCGCAAGGCCGCCAATCCGGCTTCACGTTTCTGAGATCCATCAGCGAATTTGCGTTTGGCATCTCATTCATTTTTATTTTATATTTTTTGCCCATCATATAAAATATCGTACTATTAACCTTTGTTGTTTGGTTTGGGGAATTTTAATTTTCCTCTAAATTTCACTGCAATTAGCCCAATTAAACTGCACGAGTCCTTGTGGAATACTACCCATTATAAAGCATTTATTTCAGAGGCGGCTGGTTGCTTTCAATGTTATCAACACTGGGATTTTTTTCTTCTCTCTTTTGATTTAAAAGGAAGACGCGCAATTTTTAGAGAGGCTCCAAATGGCAAACACAACATGGGCAAGACCCGGACACAACAAGGACCAGACTCAAAAGTTGTAGGGTTCAAATCAGGGGTGAAATCCAACAGGTTCTGACAGGTTCTGGAGAACCGGTAGTGGAAATTTTGAGTAGTTCGGAGAACCGGCAAATACCTCCTCTGGCTGGCCCCAGAGTGGGGTGGGAATGGAGATTTTGCAGTATCCTTCCCCTGGAGTGGGGTGGGAATGGGGATTTTGCAGTATCCTTCCCCTGGAGTGGGGTGGGAATGGGGATTTTGCAGTATCCTTCCCCTGGAGTGGGGTGGGAATGGGGATTTTGCAATATCCTTCCCCCAGGAGTGGGAGGAAATGGGGATTTTGCAGTATCCTTCCCCTGGAGTGGGGAGGGAATGGGGATTTTGCAGTATCTTTCCCCTGGAGTAGGATGGGAATGGAGATTTTGCAGTATCCTTCCCCTGAAGTGGGGTGGGAATGGGGATTTTGCAGTATCCTTCCCCTGGAGTGGGGTGGGAATGGGGATTTTGCAGTATCCTTCCCCTGGAGTGGGGTGGGAATGGGGATTTTGTAGTATCTTTCCCCCAGAAGTGGGGAGGGAATGAAGAATTTGCCGTATCCTTCTCCTGGCGTGGGGAGGGAATGGGGATTTTGCAGTATCTTTCCCCTGGAGTAGGATGGGAATGGAGATTTTGCAGTATCGTTCCCCCAGGAGTGGGATGGGGATGGGGATTTTGCAGTATCCTTCCCCTGGAGTGGGGAGGGAATGGGGATTTTGCAGTATCCTTCCCCTGGAGTGGGGAGGGAATGGGGATTTTGCAGTATCCTTCCCCTGGAGTGGGGAGGGAATGGGGATTTTGCAATATCCTTCCCCCAGGAGTGGGAGGAAATGGGGATTTTGCAGTATCCTTCCCCTGGAGTGGAGAGGGAATGGGGATTTTGCAGTATCTTTCCCCTGGAGTAGGATGGGGATGGGGATTTTGCAGTATCCTTCCCCTGGAGTAGGATGGGAATGGGGATTTTGCAGTATCTTTCCCCTGGAGTAGGATGGGAATGGAGATTTTGCAGTATCCTTCCCCTGGAGTGGGGTGGGAATGGGGATTTTGCAGTATCCTTCCCCTGGAGTGGGGTGGGAATGGGGATTTTGTAGTATCTTTCCCCCAGGAGTGGGGAGGGAATGAAGAATTTGCAGTATCCTTCTCCTGGCGTGGGGAGGGAATGGGGATTTTGCAGTATCTTTCCCCTGGAGTAGGATGGGAATGGAGATTTTGCAGTATCGTTCCCCCAGGAGTGGGATGGGGATGGGGATTTTGCAGTATCCTTCCCCTGGAGTGGGGAGGGAATGGGGATTTTGCAGTATCCTTCCCCTGGAGTGGGGAGGGAATGGGGATTTTGCAGTATCCTTCCCCTGGAGTGGGGAGGGAATGGGGATTTTGCAATATCCTTCCCCCAGGAGTGGGAGGAAATGGGGATTTTGCAGTATCCTTCCCCTGGAGTGGAGAGGGAATGGGGATTTTGCAGTATCTTTCCCCTGGAGTAGGATGGGGATGGGGATTTTGCAGTATCCTTCCCCTGGAGTGGGGAGGGAATGGGGATTTTGCAATATCCTTCTCCCAGGAGTGGGAGGAAATGGGGATTTTGCAGTATCCTTCTCCCAGGAGTGGGAGGAAATGGGGATTTTGCAGTATCCTTCCCCTACCACGCCCATCAAGCCACACCCCTACGACGCCCACAAAGCCACGCCCACAGAACTGGTAGTAAAAAAAATTGGTTCAAATGGCTGTCTTAAACCCCCCCAATTGAAAAAGGGATCCTCATAGTTTTTAAGAAGATGTTGGATAACTGTTTGTCTGAAGTGGTGTAAGGTTTCCTGGGGGTTGGTGTTGGTGTAAGGGGGTTGGACTAGAAGACCTCCAAGATCCCTTCCAACTCTCTTATTCTATTTTTCGTTCCCACTCACTCTAGAAGGAATCTAGCAACCAAGAAAAGCCGGAGTGGCGGAGTTGCCAGTTCCAATTGTGTTTGCTAAGCGAGGACTAGCTGCACAGGCAGTCCTCGACTTACAACAGCTCGTTTAGTGACTGTCCAAAGTTACACCGGCAACGAAAAAAATGACTTAGGACCACTTTTCACACTCATGACCATTGTGGTCTCCCTGAAGTCACGTGATCAAAATACGGACACAATACGGCAACTGATTCATATTTATGACGTGTCCCGGAATCACATGATCCCCTTTTGCGACCTTCTGATAAGCAAAGTAGGTGGGGGAAGCCAGATTCACTTAACGACCATGTCACTCACTTAACAATTACAGTGACTCACTTTACAGCTGGGGCAAGAAAGGTTGTAAAATGGATCTTCGTCATCTAAGCACGAGCAATAAATCAGCTTAATTGGAACACGGCCTTCTCTCTTTCGCACCTGGCCATCCCCTTCCAAAACTCACCTATGAGATCCTTGTTCCGGCGATCCATGGAGAGATTCCGCAGGGCTATGGATACTGCTCTCACCACTTTATCCGAATCCGATTGGAGGAGCTCCACCAGGACGGGAAGTCCTCGTTCCTTTCGTACTGTTGCCCGGATGTATGTAGACCACTATTCCAAGAAGGAAGGGAGAAGATAAAAACCAGCCACTTTGAAGGGTTATGTTGTGGCCTGTCGGCCACCGGCCCCTCCAGCAGCCGAATCAGAGGAGGAGGAGGAAGCGTGGGAGTCAGGACAGGGGTGAAATGTAAAATTTGTTACTACCCGTTCTGTGGGCGTGGCTTGGGGGGGGTGTAATGTGACTGGGTGGGCGTGGCCAATTTTTTTTTTTTTAAACTTTTCAAAGCAATTTTTCTAATGCTTTGAAAAGCCTCTGCTGATCAGGCAACTCAGCTGGGATCGTCAGAGAGGCTTTTTAAAAAATGCCTCTCTGCTGATCAGGCAACTCAGCTGGGATCGTCAAAGCATTTTTTTTAACCACCTCTTCGGCCAAGAGGTTGCAGAAAAAAATGCTTTGAAAAGCCTCTGATGATCCCAGCTGAGTCGCGCGATCATCAGAGGCTTTTTTTTTAACTTTTAAAAGCATTTTTTTTCGTCAGAAGAGGTGGTAGAAAAAATGCTTTTTTTAAAAAAAAAATCTGATGATCGTGCAGCTCAGCTGGGCATGCGGGGGGGGGGGTCCCCAGGGATTTTTGCTACCGGTTCTCCGAACCACCCGCCGCCATCGCTACCAGATCGGGTGATCCGGTCTGAACCGGGAGCATTTCACCCCTGAGTCAGGATCAGCATCAAGACAACCTGGGAGCTCCGAGGGGGAAGAGGGAATGGAGCTGGCAAATGGGGGGGGGGGGGCGGAGCCTGGGCCATCCGTCAGCCCTCAGATGGAGAGTCAACAGCCCCCAGGTCTGGAGGGGGCTGAAGAGGAAGAGGAGGAATAGCTGGGTCCAGTGCCTGATGCGCGGATGCGCAGAAGGCAGAGGAGAGGAGAGCAGTGGAAATCTATGGGCCGGTCCTTGGGACAGAAGAGCCACCGCTGCTGGCGAAGCCCACCCTAGCTGTGGGGATAAAAGGCAGGGGGCAGAGATGAATAGGTATGGCAAACAACTATTCATCTCCCTGCCGGACAGACTTGTTAGCCTGCGATTAGAGAGAAACTTTTTGCCGGAGCTGCTGGCGCTCCTAATAAAGGAATCTTTGAGGATTGATCGTGTTTGGGGATCTGGTCAGAACAGGTTACCAGACTCAATGCATAAACTTAAGTAACTGGATTAATCTTGGTAGTACAGTGCCTTGGTAGTACAGTGCCTTGGTAGTACAGAGCCTTGGTGGTACAGTGGTCTAAAGCACCCTGTTATTAAGACCAGCTGTCTGCAATTACTGCAGGTTCGAATCTCGCCAGGCTCAAGGTTGACTCAGCCTTCCATCCTTTCTAAGGTAAGTAAATTGAGGACCCAGTTGTGGGGCAATAAGCTGACTTTGTATAAATATACAAAAGAATGAAGGCTATTGCTTAGCGCATTGTAAGCCACCCTGAATCTCCGGAGAAGAGCGGCATATAAATCAAATTAAAAAAAAAAAAATCTGTATTCTGGAAGAAATGAAGGCCACGATAGCGGTGTGCAACTTCTAAAGACCAAAACCTTGGGAAAATGTATCTCCTCGGACAGACTATGGCTTAGTACCTTACTTCTAAATGCAAAGTTATAGTCTTTCCTAGCAAAATTGATCAATGGTTGGGGAAGAGTGATTCAGTTCTGTCTGAAATGAGTAATTTCCCAAGGGTGCCGGAGAATGCTAATAGACTTCTCCCAGATCTTGTTGTCTAGATGTCTTGGCGTGAAGACGATCCTGACAGAGATAATTATCCAGATGCATTACCCAAGTGACAAGGCGAGAACATGGTTTATAGCCAGAACACGAAGAGGTTAGGTGCAAGTCATTTGGGCAGACCCCTCCCTAATTCACATGAGTGGGGTTGGGTGGGGGCGAAGGGGAGTGAAGGACGTTCAGATTTGCAAGGTTTTTGTTAATTTTCACCGATATCAAAACAAGTAATTTTAGCCTTGATTTGTTGGGCTGGCATTTCTCAAACTCGGAAACTTTAAAACAATGTGGATTCGACGCCCAGAATTCCCCAACCACGGCAGGCTGGGGAATTCTGGGGATTGAAGTCCACGTGTTTTCAAGTTTGAGAAATGCTGCGTTCCTGAAAATGGAGGAACTGTTTACCGTGAAAAATAGCCAAGACACACTGGGATTTGACTCACTGTCCAGTTTCCTGCGCTGAGATTCTGCAGCGCACCGGCTGCCGCCTCCAAAGTATTGAAATTCTGACTTTCGGTGAGAATTGAGAGGTAAAGCCGCACGACTTCCGGTTGGTAGAGCAATTCAAAGCCTAAAATGATAAAAGAGGATGTAACATTTAAATTCCGTCTCCGCCTTCTGCGAGAGGAATGGCGTTAGCTTATTTGAGTGAAACCACCATTTACTATACTGTCCCAAAAGTGGGGTTTTTTTTTCCCCAAAAGGCAACTAGCCTTTTTTTTCCTTGAAGAAGTTTCGCTTCTCTTCCAAGAAGCTTCTTCAGTTCTGACTGAATGGCGGAGAATGGAATGGTTTATATTCGTGATGGCGAACCTATGGCATGCATGCCACAGGTGGCACATGGAGCCATATTGGTGGGCACGTGAGCATTGCCCTAGTTCAGCTCCGGCACGCATGTGCGTGCCGGCCAGCTGATTTTCGGGCCTTCCGGGCCCACTGGAAGTCGGGAAACAGGCTGTTTCTGGCCTCCAGAGGGGGGGGGGGGAGGCCCATTTTTCAGTCTCCCCAGGCTCCAGAGCCTTTCTAGGTCCCACCAGAAGTCGGCAAATGAGCCATTTCCGGCCTTCAACGGGGTGGAGAAGGCCGTTTTCGCCCTCCCCAGGCTCCTAGAAAGCCTCTGGAGCCTGGGGAGGGCGAAAAATGGGCCTAATGTGCCATCACATGCCAAAAGCGGGGGATGGGGCACATTGAATTATGGGTGTGGGCACGTGCGTGCATGACCCCCCCGCTCCTCCCGCTTTTGGCACGCGATGGCAAAAAGGTTCGCCATCACTGGCTTATATTCTTTGTAGCCATCTGGTTGTTAGTACTCTTCCTGAGAATTATTGAGACCACTTGGAGGTTTATCCGTACCCTCAGAATCACCTGAAGCGTGCAAATGGGTGTGGATCAGGGATGAAATACTACCAGTTCAGACCGGTTTGGGCGGAACTGGTAGTAAAAAATGCTACCGGTTCGGGCAAACCAGTATTTCCAACAATCAGCTGGGTGACGATCAGCTGTGATGTGTGATTTATATTAGCTAGAATTGTCGGATTTCCTGCTTTCTAGCTAATCTAAATCATATGGCACAGCGGATTCCCCCCTCCTCGCTGTTCTACATACCTTTGCAGATTCGGAAGGCTTTAAAATGTTCCTTTTTTAGCGCTGCAGGGGTGCGCCTCAGGCGCGCACGTGCGCAAAGCGAGCACATGCACGGAAAGTGCTCTCTCGGTACCAGACTTCAGAGGATTTCACCCCTGGTGTAGATCCTTCTTGGAACTGCCAAAAGGACTGTGTTGTAAATTAACTGAATATCCCTCTCTCAACAGAGGGGAGGGGGATATGATGCCACCTCTCTCCTGTTTACACACAGTCCTTTCAGCAGTTCCAAGAGGGCTCCACACCCGTTTTTAATGTTCAGTTTATTGATATCGTTGTACCAGGAGACTTCAGAGTCGAAGAAAAAGAACTGGAAAAGATCACAAAATATCGCGACCTGGCCATCGAAATTACGCGATTATGGATGAAACATGTAACAGGGATAACCCATTGTCATCGGGGCACTTGACACCATGTGACACCAAGAATTTTATAAAGTACATCAAGAAATTGCAGGTTCCTGCAATAACACCAGCGGAACTGCAAAAAACTGCGCTACTCGGAATATCGTATATTTTAAGAAGATACTTGGTTGATACCTAGGAAGCTGGCAGCAACCCATATCAACTATCAGTGCCAGGCAGTAATATTTGTGATACATTTTTAAATGTTCAGTTGACTGAGTTTCATGTTTAATAAATAAAAGAGATATGCTAATACTAATAATACTAATAATGATAATAATAATATTTTAAGAAAATACTTGATTGATACCTAGGGTGCTGGCAGCAATCCGTATCAACCATCAGCGCCAGCAAATGATATTTGCGATACAATTTTAAAAGTTCAGTTGACTGAGTTTCATGTTTAATAAATGAGATATACTACAATAATACTAATAATGATAATGATAATGATATTTTAAGAAGATACTTGGTTGAAACTTAGGATGCTGGCAGCAATCCGTATCAACCATCAATGTCAGTCAATGATATCTGCAATACGTTTTTAAATGTTCAGTTGACTGAGTTTCATGTTTAATAAATAAAAGATATGCTACTAATAATAATAATACTAATAATGATAATAATAATAATATTTTAAGAAGATACTTGGTTGATATCTAGGATGCTGGCAGCAACCCGTATCAACCATCAGTGCCAGTCAATAATATTTGTGATACAATTTTAAATGTTCAGTTGATGGAGTTTCATATTTAATAAATAAAAGAGATATACTACTACTAATAATACTAATAATGATACTGATAATAATAATATTTTAAGAAGATGCCTGGTTGATACCTAGGATGCTGGCAGCAACCCGTATCAACCATCAGCGTCAGTCAATGATATTTGCAATACGTTTTTAAATGTTCAGTTGACTGAGTTTCATGTTTAATGAATAAAAGATAATAATAATAATAATAATAATAATAATAATAATAATAATAATAATAATAATAATTGCAGCTCTAGTCCAGGCAGTTGTCTTTTGATTCTGCATAGATCTGAAATCTTTCCTTGCGTGGCCACCAGATGGCCATCAAGGAACCCGAAAAAATACAGAGCCATCCCTGGAAGGTCAGACGAGAAAGAAGGAACTTGGGAAACGGGAGCCAAAATGCAAAATGAAGGACTAAGTGATGGAAACCAACATTGAAACACTTCCCCAAATAAACAACAAGTTTCTCGACACAGAGAGACACAGAAATGCCATGGGCTGGAAACCTGCCCCTTCCAAATGAAGCCCTCATGTAGTTTCGCAGCCTGGCAAGCTGAATTCGTAAACCTCACTTTGTCATGGATTCCAGGCAGAATAAGGTCCTTTGCAAAGATGTTAAGTGATAAAATTCCTCTTGCACAGAGATCATTGTCCTTGGAAAGCCAAACAAACTGTGTAGGTCACCCTTCCTTCCTTCCTTCCTCCCTCCCTTCCTTTCCTTCCTTCCCTTTCATTCTTTTCTTCCCTTCCTATTTCTTCCTCTCTTCCCTTCCTCTCCATTTCTTTCTTTCTTTCTTTCTTTCTTTCTTTCTTTCTCTCTTTCTCTTCTTTTCCCTTCCTTCCTATTCCTTCCCTCCCTCCCTCCCTTTCATTTCTTCCCTTCCCTCCCTTTCATTCCTTCCCTTCCTTTCTCCCTTTCATTTTTCCCTCTCTCCTTTCTTTCTTCCCTCCCCGTTCCCCTCCCTCCCTTTCATTCCTTCCCTCCCTCCCATTTTTTCCTCCCTTCCCTTTACTCTTCCCCTCCCTCCCTTTCATTCCTTCATTTCCTTCCTCCCTTTCTTTTTTTCCCTTCCCTCTTTCCTTTCCTCCCTCCCTCCCCCCTCCTCTTTCACACACAAATCCTTTTCTCTCCTTGCTTTCTCCCCTCTCTCCTCTTTCTCCCTCTCCCCCACCTTCCTTCCTCCCTCCCTCCCTCCTTCCCAAGTGCGAAACGTTCTTTTCTTTTCCCCTTTCTCCCAATGCCAATCATGCTCTTCCTCCCTTCCTCCCTCCCTCCCTTCCTTTCTTCCCTCCCAAGTAAGTCTGCCTGGCTACACCATGGATGGGCTTTTTAAGGGACACGCGGCAGTTTTTCGGGGAGCGCACCAAAACAGCTGAAAGGAACCTTCCTCCTTATTTCTGAGGTTAAGAAACGAAGGCCGCCGTTTGGGAAGATGAAAAGGAGCAGGAAGCAGCTGCCAGCTGCCTCAATGTTCTTTCTTTTCTTGGAAGGCAATGATCAGATAAAATATTAAAACAGGATCACGGTTTTGTCCCACTCCACCCCGCATGCAGTTCTGGAACACAGACCCTTTTGTTTGAATTTTCTAGCAGTCCTCCATGGTCCAATAGCGGCAAATTGGCAGAAATGGGCGACCCTCCTGTGGCCTAATCACTGTCTCCTGACACATTTTTTGACGGAGACAATACAA
The DNA here is from genome assembly GCA_022577455.1 of Arizona elegans. Taxonomy (NCBI): domain Eukaryota; kingdom Metazoa; phylum Chordata; class Lepidosauria; order Squamata; family Colubridae; genus Arizona; species Arizona elegans. The sequence goes on along the minus strand of JAKOOJ010000026.1, from coordinate 10,231,136 downwards.
TCACGAGCGCACAATTGGCTCGGTGCTCAGGCAGCTTCCCAATTATACGATGCACGGGGGGAGAAGCCGGCCCTGTTCCCAGGGTTTTGCACAACCCTCTCTAGTTGGCTTCGCGGCACGCGTTTTTATGCTAACTCTTCGGGCTTTGTAGCCACGCGGGCAGATGACCGGCGCTGACGGCTCCAATCAAAGACGATGAAGGGCAGTTGCAATTAATTGGGAGGAAAAGCTCCGGAAAGATGAGTGGTGGTATGGTGGCCTAGAGGGGGAGCTCTCGCCTCACCATCAGGAGGCTGTGAGTTCGATTCTAGGTAGAGGCAGATATTTCTCTCTCTCTCTGGGCATGATGAGAATTTTATCTGCTGAATATAACTCTGCATTGGCGACAGGAAAGGCATCCGGCCAGTAAACATTCAGCTCCATTCAGTTGCCCAGACTCCACTCCGCAAGGGATTATGAAGTCATTAAAAGTGACCTAGAGGTGGAGCTCTTGCCTCACCATCAGGAGGCTGTGAGTTCGATCCTAGGTAGAGGCAAATATTTCTCTCTCTCTGGGCACAATGAGAATAATTATCTGCTGAATATAACTCCGCACTGGCGACAGGAAGGGCATCCGGCCAGAAAAACACTCAGCTCCATTTGGTTGCCCAGACTCCACCCCGCAAGGGATTATGGAGTTATTAAAAGTGGCCTAGAGGTGGAGCGCTTGCCTCACCATTTTTTTTAAAATTTTTATATGCTGCCCTTCTCTGGAGACTCAGGGTGGCTTACAATGCGTTAAGCAACCATCAGGAGGTTGTGAGTTCAATCCTAGGTAGAGGCAGATGTAAGGTCTCCTGCTTGGGCAGGGGGTTGGACTAGATGACCTGCAAGGTCCCTCCCAACTCTGTTAATCTGTTAAATTTAGTATCTGAGATGAAAAGCTCCGACAAGATAGGGTTATTCTATTCTGCATTCTATTCAATTCCATATTTTCTATTCCATTCCTTATTTCTATTCTATTCTATTCTATTCTATTCTATTCTATTCTATTCTATTCTATTCCTTATTTCTATTCTATTCCATTCCATTCCATTCCATTCTTTTCAGATCAATGGTTCTGACAGGTTCTGAAGAACCGGTAGTGGAAATTTTGAGTAGTTCGGAGAACCAGCAAATACCACCTCTGGCTGGCCCCAGAGTGGGGTGGGAATGGAGATTTTCCAATATCCTTCCCCTGAAGTGGGGTGGAAATGAGGATTTTGCAGTATCCTTCCCCTGGAGTGGGAAGGGAATGGGGATTTTGCAGTATCCTTCCCCTGGACTGGGGTGGGAATGGGGATTTTGCAGTATCCTTCCCCTGGACTGGAGAAGGAATGCAGATTTTGCAGTATCCTTTCCCTGCCATACCCACCAAGCCACACTACACCCACCATGCCACGCCGACGGAACCGGTAGTAAAAATAATTGGATTTCACCACTGGTGGGATAGAAGACCTCCATGGTCTTCTGGTTTCTGGGTGGGAGGGGGATACCAGAGCCACACCGAGCCCCACTCAGGAGGTTGGTGGGTTGGAGAAGACCAATCTAACCCTTGTTCGACTTGGCCCCTTCTTTTTTCCCCATCTTCTTTTTCAGTGCGTCGTATCCAATTCTGCATAGAGACACCCCAGTGGCTGTGAAAACAGATTTCTTTCCTCCCGCTCCTCCTGTCTCTCTTCAAAAGCTCCCAGCAGTTCCTGGTGATAATGAGTCCCTCCGTAGAGGTTGCAGCTTTGATGTCTGCGCTAACAGAGGTCTCCAAATGGAATTCATTACATGGGGGAACCATAGGGCTGTGTCAACTATAGGGCTGCTGGCTTACGAATCTTAGAAGCAAAGGAACCTGTGAAGGCCCACCTTACTTCTCGCCTCCCCCCACTCCCACAATGCAATGCAACACGATTTGGAGGGAGGAAAGTCAAGGAACCTGGGTCAGATATCACCATGGACTAGAGCAGGGGTCAGCAACCTTAAACACTCAAAGAGCCACAAAGGTCCTAACCGGAAGCCCCCCCCCCCCCCCCCCCCGGTTCAATTCTGGAGCTGACTGGATGTCCGGTTCCCTCACCATAGAGTGTCCTCCTAGCACGGTGTCCTTTTTCCTCTGCTGACTGGAAGTCCGGTTTCTCCACCATAGAGTCTCCTCCTAGCGCGGCGTCCTTTTTCCTCTACCTGTCCTAACCGAAAGCCCTATCAACTGTGGAGCCGATCGGCGACAAGGAGCCGCAGCAGTGGGATGAAAGAGCCACATGCGGCTCCAGAGCCGCGGGTTGCCGACTAGAGGACAGCAGGAACCGAGGATCGGAGAGATCTCTTTGTTAGGGTGGGAACCCTGGGCAGCTTTTCCAGCTGCAAAATTTCCAAGTTCTTTTGGCAACCTGGCCGGATCCTTGGCGCAGGCTTGTTGGGAAGGTTCTACAAGGTGACAAGTGAAAAAGAGACGGATGTGGCGAGGCTCATTTTTTGGGAGCCCGGCAGGTTATTCTGATCGCGATTAGAAGAGAATATTTGTAGCTATGAGTTTCTTGGTGGTCTCCCAGCTTGGTGGTTTTCTTGCAGACGTTTCATGACCCGACTCGATGACATTTATCTATTTTATTTATTGGTTCGATTTATATGCCGCTCTTCTCTGGAGACTCAGGGCGGCTTACAATGCGTTAAGCAATAGCCTTCATACTTTTGTATATACCTGCTTAGTAGGTCTTTCGCCCCCCCCCAAGCGGTGTTCTTTTTTTATACGAAGTCAGCTTATTGCCCCCACAATCCGGGTCCTCATTTTACCTACCTCGGAAGGATGGAAGGCTGAGTCAACCTTGAGCCTGGTGAGATTTGAACTCGCAGTAATTGCAGGCAGCTGGCAGTTAAGTGCTATTTAACAGCGTTTTTAATGCATCACCAATGCACTGATTTTACCTAGTTGGGTCATGAAATTTCTGCAAGAAAACAACCAAGCTCAGAGAAGACCAAGGACCCCACAATCCTCCTTCTCAGACCCTAGTCCCTTCGAGCACTGATGATGTTACCTAGTTGGGTAATCAAACGTCTTCAAGAAAACAACCAAGCTCAGAGAACACCAAGGACCCCACAGTCCTCCTCCTCCTCCTCTTCATCCTTCCTCCTTCTCCTCCTCCTCCATGTCCCACTCCCTCCTAGCACTGATGATGTTACCTCGTTGGGTAATCAAACGTCTGCAAGAAAACCACCAAGCTCAGAGAGCCCCAAGGACTCCACGGTGAGTTCCGACAAAAGGCACCCGTGTGGTCTGCCCCAGCTCCGGATTTCCGAGGATATTGACACACACCAACGGTACTTATCAAATTTATTAAGTAGCAAGAATAAACAAGACCGGCAAAGGTTGGCAAACAGCCCAGAAAACAAGATACGATAAACCAAAATGCTCTGATGATAATTACAAGTTGTTTCCAGCAAGAAACTTACTAAAGGCGTGTGACTTAAATAGGCCAAGGGAGTGGCCAATTATCCTCAAGCCTTACTCTCGAGGAGACCTTCTCCTCCTGAGCCACTTTTGCCTTTTGGCAGCCCTGGGTGCTCGAGCATTGAGGAGAGGCTCCTCCATTTCGCTCTCTCCACTTGAAGGAGCCTCTGGAGGTTCTGAAGGCCCAGGCTGAGTCTCTGCCTCTGGCACCGCATCCTCTTCAGCCTCCTCGCTGTCCGACGCGAGCACCAGCTGCGCAGGCTGCTGGCACGACACCACACCAGCCTCCTCGTTGTCGGGATCAGCCATGATCCGCGCAGGCCGCTGGTGGGCCACAACATCGTGGGCTACAACATCTGCCGCTTCAAATATCCTCTCCTCCCCTTTCCACCTTCTCTCCTCTTCGCCTTTGCCGCTCCCTCCTTTCTCTTTCACGCTGCGTAAATTTGCAGTCACGAGGAGATTTCAAAAAACAACAACAACAACAGAGAGGTAATAAAAGAATGATCTTCTCGTCCTCTTTTTTTCTCTCTCTCTCGTTTTCCCGTTTGCTGCCCGGAGGTTGTGGGGTTTTTTTGGTACCACTTTAAAAAAAACAAAAAAAAAAACTCACCACCACATGATCAGAACATCAAAATATGTTTCTGCTTCAGAGAATTCCAAAAGAGCGTGGTGGATTTTTGATAAAAAAGAAAAAAGAAAAAAAAAAGGTTTTTCTTTATGTTTTAAATCTTAACAAGCAGCTCAGAGCGCCTAGTTTGCAAGCTAAAATGTGCCCTCTTCCATCTCTGAAAGACCCTCTCAAGGTCTTTCTCTTTCCCCCCTCCCAACTTTACCCAAATGATAAATATGGATGCTGCGATTGCATTAACAGCGGCATTGGGCCCCATCCAGACACAAGGAAGAAAAGCTTTAGAAGCTATTTGAAGGCCTTGCATGTAACAAAAGGCCATCTGGCTGCGTACAGGACACAATTCTACTAAATTGGTTCTGCAGACCAGCTGTTGTGACCCATACGCGGCCTGTGCAGCTAGTAGCTGATTCCGACAGCGAGGAGGCTGGTGTGGTGCTGCGAAAGCAGCCTGTGCAGCTGGCACTCGAGTCGGACAATGAGGAGGCTGGAGAAGATGTGGTGCCAGAGGCGGGGATTCAGCCAGGGCCTTCAGAACCTCCAGAAGCTTCCATGGGTGAGAGGAAGAAGAGGAGGACCCTCTTCTCGATGCACGAGCGCGCAGAGCTGCCAAAAGGCACGAGTGGCTCCTCAGGAGGAGGTCTCCTCGAAAGTAAGGCTTGGGGCTAATTGGCCACTCCCTTAGCCTATTTAAGGAGGAACACCGACTGAAGCAATTTGCAGGGAACAACTTTGTTCACTCTCCTTCGTGTCTTGTCTTGCTTATCTTATCAGCTTCCTGCAAATTGCTTCTGGGCATTCTGCCAACCACAGTAAGCTTTCCGTTATTATTCTTTGAATTCTTGGCGGCTGTGAACGCAGTTAATTAACAGCCGTTGTTGTAAAAAAACTGGTTTATTTAGTAAACTAAGGTTTGTACAGACTTTGTGTGTGCTGCGTTCTTTGGGTCCATAGCTGGGGCAGAATACAAGCTCAAGATACAAGCATATGTGCTTTGAGGGTTTATTCCTTAGCAAACAGGAAACGTGACCAGTCAAACAAATTCAACTTAATTGTAAAGCTCCATAACAGAATAACAAAAGTTGGCAGGGATCTTAGAGGTCTTCTAGTCCAACCCTCTGCTCAAGCAAGGGACTCTATACCAGGAGGGTCAAATTCAAGGCCCGGGATCCAGATCCGACCCATGGGCTGTTTAGTTCTGGCCCGCAGGGCTGCCCTGGAAACAGCAAAGGACTGGCCTGCAGTGCAGGGGTGGGTTCTACTTCTGCGCATGTACAGATGGCCTATGATGACATCCGGGGCAGTGGGCGGAGCCTCCCGGTGGTTTTACTACCGGTTCTTGCAAACCGGTCCGAACCGGGGGCAACCCACCACTGCTGCAGTGCCTCTGCCAGTGAAAATGGAGCTCGGGAGGGCCATGTGTGACCCTCTCGAGCTCCGTTTTCGCTGGCAGAGGGTTGCAGGAAACAGTCACAGTTGAAAATGGAGCTCGGGAGCCCGTTATCTCTGGGAGAGCTCTTGGGGCACCACAGGCAAGGGTGAAATCCAGCAGTTTCTGGAGAACCGGTAGCAGAAAGGCTAAATCTCCTGCGGTCTCTTTTAAAGCTTGAGAAATTAGGGAGGGTCTCTTTTGACCTTTTTGCTCTGCCTAGTATACTGCTGTGGGCTAGGTTGCCCCTTATCTAACCATTCCCTTGGCAGTCTCCCAAGGTCTTTCTCACATACCATTACCATTCACATACCATTATTAATGAGCCGCAGTGGCACAGTGGTTAGAGTGCAGTACTGCAGGCTACTTCTGCTGATCACCGGCTGCCAGCAGTTTGGCAGATCGAATCTCCTAACAGTAACAGAGTTGGAAGGGACCGTGGAGGTCATCTAGTGCAACCCCCTGCTCACGCAGGAGACCTGTACTAGGGATTCGAACCGCAGAACTGCCGACCTTTCTGATCGACAAGCTCAGTGTCTTAGCCGCTGAGCCACCTAGCAACCTGAGAATCTCACCAGGCTCAAGGTTGACTCAGCCTTCCATCCTTCCAAGGTCAGTAAAATGAAGACCCAGATTGTTGGGGGCAAGAGGCTGACTCTGTAAAGCGCTTAGAGAGGGCTGGCAAGCACTGTGAAGCGGTATATAAGTCTAAGTCCTATTGCTATTTGTCTCTATGTCTGTCTATTATCTATATCTATCTATCTATCTATCTATCTATCTATCTATCTATCTATCATCCATCCATCCATCCATCCATCCATCCATATCTATCTAAGAGCCATGGTGGCACAGTGATTAAAATGCAGCATTGCAGGCTAACTATGCCCACTGCCAGCAGTTCGATCCTGACAAACTCAAGGTTGACTCAGCCTTCCGTTCTTCCGAGGTGGGTAAAATGAGGACCCAGATTGTTGGGGACAATAGGCTGACTCTGTAAACCTCTTAGAGAGGGCTGTAAAAGCACTATGAAGTAGTATATAAATCTAAGTGCTATTACTATTGCTATTGCTATTGCCGCTTAAAACTCCCAATCAGGGTGGATTTGATTTAAATCGAGTCGATTTAATTCATGATTTAAATCATGATTTAAATCACTAATAAAAAGGCTTGATTTAAATCAACTCGATTTAAATCATAATTTTTAAAGAGCAACTGTCATCTCTGCTACTCCTTTGATCCGCTGTTGACTCACCGATAGTCCCAATGTTGCAGAATATACAGCCTTGTGCTACATAACTAAGCTCCATTTCATGCTGAATAAACTAAATTATTTATGTATCTTAAATAGAAAACTATCTTACGATAGATTTTTACCCCAAAAGTTTTTTATTAAAATAAATTCAATAAAAATCAAAAAAATCTGATTTAAATAAAAAAATCCGATTTAAATAAAAAAAATCCGATTGTTTTGATTTTTTTAAAAAAAAATCATTGATTTTTATCCACCCTGCTCCCAATACCATCTTTTTTGGTAGTTCCATTGTCTTATTTGTTTATTTATCAATTAATCAATCAGACCTGTATGCTGCCCAACAATTCTGGATGGTAGAAGGCATGGAAAGATCTTCTGACATTTAAAGAGCCACTGCCTAAACGCATTAAACCAGACTGTGCACATTTTAGCAATAAGAATTTAAACACGGTAAAGGACCTCCCAAAAAAAAAAATCTATTATGAAGTCATATGGGAAGGAAAGGAGCATGCCTTGTGATCTGCAAAATCCACCCAATCGACCCAACCAATTAAGAGGGAGTTAAATTTACCCCCAAACAAACCCAGTCATGCACAGGGTCAAACGAGCTTCCTCTCTATCTTCTGACATCTATGATTAAAACATAGCCTTAGCGACAAGTCATGGTCTTAGCGAGCAAAGAAATAACCACAGAGACTAAATGCCTAGCGAGCACTCGTTTCTCATGACAAATGAGAGCTCGCTAGGCCCTTAGTCTCTGTGGTTATTTTCTTGCTTGCTAAGACTTGGGGATACTTGTAGAATGGTTTTAAAAAAGGGTCAGAAATATATGACTGTTTGAAAAGTTTTAAATATGACGGGATTATAACAGCCTACCGTCCAATCAGAAAAAACAGGAATGCTTAGTGTTTTTCAAATTTCATTTCCTTCTGATTTAGCTGGTTAAAAATTTGTCCTTTAGTAAGGTGTAATTAGTAGATTCACAAATTGTGTCTACTGTGGTGTGAACCAGTGGTGGGTTGCTCCCAGTTCGCAAGAACCAGTAGTAAAAATTTGTAGTAGTTCAGAGAACTGGTAATAACATTGGCTGGCCACGCCCCTGAACTGGTCTCCGGCCCGGTCACCGCTCGCTTACCCTGCCCACCTCATCAGAGGCTTTTTTTTTTTTTACTTTTAAAAGCATTTTTTCTAATTTAATTTAATTTAATTTAATTTATCGCATTTCTATGCCGTCCAACTCCCAAGGGATCAGCTTCTTGGTTCAAGGTTAGAGATGTTCCTTCAAGAACTATGAACCAGGATCAGCTTCTTAGCTCAAGGTTAAAGATGTTCCTTCAAGAACTATGAACCAGGATCAGCTTCTTAGCTCAAGGTTAAAGATGTTCCTTCAAGAACTATGAACCAGGATCAGCTTCTTAGCTCAAGGTTAAAGATGTTCCTTCAAGAACTATGAATCAAGATCAGGTTCTTAGCTCAAGGTTAGAGATGTTCCTTCAAGAACTATGAACCAGGATCAGCTTCTTAGCTCAAGGTTAAAGATGTTCCTTCAAGAACTATGAATCAAGATCAGGTTCTTAGCTCAAGGTTAGAGATGTTCCTTCAAGAACTATGAACCAGGATCAGCTTCTTAGCTCAAGGTTAAAGATGTTCCTTCAAGAACTATGAATCAAGATCAGGTTCTTAGCTCAAGGTTAGAGATGTTCCTTCAAGAACTATGAACCAGGATCAGCTTCTTAGCTCAAGGTTAAAGATGTTCCTTCAAGAACTATGAATCAAGATCAGGTTCTTAGCTCAAGGTTAGAGATGTTCCTTCAAGAACTATGAACCAGGATCAGCTTCTTAGCTCAAGGTTAAAGATGTTCCTTCAAGAACTATGAATCAAGATCAGGTTCTTAGCTCAAGGTTAGAGATGTTCCTTCAAGAACTATGAACCAGGATCAGCTTCTTAGCTCAAGGTTAAAGATGTTCCTTCAAGAACTATGAATCAAGATCAGGTTCTTAGCTCAAGGTTAGAGATGTTCCTTCAAGAACTATGAACCAGGATCAGCTTCTTAGCTCAAGGTTAAAGATGTTCCTTCAAGAACTATAAATCAAGATCAGCTTCTTGGTTCAAGGTTAAAGATGTTCCTTCAAGAACTATGAATCAAGATCAGGTTCTTAGCTCAAGGTTAAAGATGTTCCTTCAAGAACTATAAATCAAGATCAGGTTCTTGGTTCAAGGTTAAAGATGTTCCTTCAAGAACTATGAATCAAGATCAGCTTCTTGGTTCAAGGTTAAAGATGTTTCTTCAAGTACTATGAATCAAGATCAGGTTCTTGGTTCAAGGTTAGAGATGTTCCTTCAAGAACTATGAACCAGGATCAGCTTCTTAGCTCAAGGTTAGAGATGTTCCTTCAAGAACTATGAATCAAGATCAGGTTCTTGGTTCAAGGTTAGAGATGTTCCTTCAAGAACTATGAACCAGGATCAGCTTCTTAGCTCAAGGTTAAAGATGTTCCTTCAAGAACTATGAATCAAGATCAGGTTCTTAGCTCAAGGTTAGAGATGTTCCTTCAAGAACTATGAACCAGGATCAGCTTCTTAGCTCAAGGTTAAAGATGTTCCTTCAAGAACTATGAATCAAGATCAGGTTCTTGGTTCAAGGTTAAAGATGTTCCTTCAAGAACTATGAATCAAGATCAGGTTCTTAGCTCAAGGTTAGAGATGTTCCTTCAAGAACTATGAATCAAGATCAGGTTCTTGGTTCAAGGTTAGAGATGTTCCTTCAAGAACTATGAACCAGGATCAGCTTCTTAGCTCAAGGTTAAAGATGTTCCTTCAAGAACTATGAATCAAGATCAGGTTCTTAGCTCAAGGTTAGAGATGTTCCTTCAAGAACTATGAACCAGGATCAGCTTCTTAGCTCAAGGTTAAAGATGTTCCTTCAAGAAATACGAACCAGGATCAGTTCTTGGCTTAAGGTTAGAGATGTTCCTTCAAAAACTATGAATCAAGATCAGCTTCTTAGCTCAAGGTTAGAGATGTTGCCGGCCTGGGAACACTTGAACAGGAAAGGAATAGAACGCCAACCAGATTTTCCCCAGGGAACTGAGTCTAAACCTCCTCTGAAGTTTTCAGCTGTTTCTTCTGCCTAGATAGTCCAGTCCTCTGGCCAGGTGCCAGGGGAAGGGAATTCTCCTGCCTCAGCTGTTTGAGAAGGACCAGGCCCTTCACGTCAGCAAAAAAAATACGCTGTGCCAGCCAAAACCAAGCCTATTTTTGTGAAATGGGGCATCCTCTTTTGTGCCAATATTGCCCAGGCACTCCCCTCCTGCTTACAGATGACCTCTATGCTCCTTTTGGGGAGGGAACCTGTGTTTGCAACGTTAAAATGTACATTGGAGTGACTGGCTTTTCTTTTACAGTGGTATATTTTACTTTTTTCCTATTGTAATTTTATGAAGCGTTACCAGATAAACATTAATTAGAATCTGCAAAAAGTAAAAAGAACAAAAAGAAGGAAAAGGAAGGGCAGGGGAAAAAAAAAAAGAGAGAGAGAAACTGAAAAGGGAAAAAAGAAGCTAGCAAAGGAAAACGTAAAGAATGAACTTTCTCCATTGTCACAACAAGCCTAGACAATTTGAACAACTTATTGCCTTCTCTTAAAATACAACCAACAATCTCTACATCTCATAGCTCAGCTCTTTATCGATAAACAAATCCTTAAAACCTGATCATTCAGTCCTGGTGAGCCACACACGGTTAAGGATTTATTTATTTATTTATTTATCAAATTGTGCACATCTTCCACCTCACTATCTTGACGGTTTAAAGGTAAAAGTTCCCCTCGCACATACGTGCTAGTCGTTTCCGACTCTAGAGGACGGTGCTCATCTCCGTTTCAAAGCCGAAGAGCCAGCGCTGTCCGAAGACATCTCCGTGGTCATGTGGCCGGCATGACTCAACGCCAAAGGCGCACGGGACCCTGTTCCCTTCCCACCAAAGGTGGTCCCTATTTTTCTGCTTGCATTTTTTACCTGCTTTCGAACTGCTAGATTGGCAGAAGCTGGGACAAGTCACGGGAGCTCACCCTGTTATGCGGCACTAGGGATTCGAACCGCTGAACTGCCGACCCTTTCGATCGACAGGCTCAGTGTCTTAGCCCCTGAGCCACCGCGTCTCTTGAAGCAAACATTACCAATATCATGATGATCATTACTCTTATTATTAGCACGGTTATTATGATTTTGTATAAGTAAATGGACTGTTGACTAAAAACTTATGTATATTAAAGGAAAAAATGTATTAAAAAAACCCCCTCCTTGAAATGGGTCTAAGTCTCATTTGGTGTCTTCTGTTTCTCCCCCAGGCTTTTAAAGGGAAAGGACACAAGGCAACCTTTTATAGCTGCAGTGAGAATAAACTATGCAACGCAACCAGAGCTGGCAAGCATGTGAAGCCCGCTCTCAACGGTGTGTGTGTGTGTGTGTGTGTGTGTGTGTACGTGAATCATTTTTTATTATCAGAGAAAAAAAGAAAGAACAAGAAATCCAATTCTAGTTTTATTTATCAAGCAAGAAAAGGAAGGTCAGATGTTCTGGTGATTGGAGTTTGCAAATCCCCAGCGTTAAGCTAATAACCACCAGGTCGGCCCCTTTCTCTCTCTCTATGAATAAAGATATTTTACTCAGGCAGCCATTTTTTCCCCCTCAAACACACACACACACACACACACACAAAGATCTGCAATACACCTGGGCTTTTTGCATAAAAATGACATTAAAGGGACTTTTGATTTATGGTTTTGATGATTAGACAGGAAAGATGAGAGGAAGAAGAAGGATAGGATGTAACTTTAGAAAGAGAGGTTAAAAGGTATTTGCACTTGTAACTGCTTTAAAAAATATCGGAAGCCATTCCTTTATATATTTTTCTCTTTCTTTTCTATTTTTCCTTCAACTTTTTTTTCTTTTCTTGCATTTTTTCTTCCTTTCATTCTTCCCTCCCTCCCTCTCTCCTTCCTTCCTTCCCTTTTTCATTTCTTTCTTCCCTTCCCCTCCTTTCTCTTCCCTTCTCTTCCCATTCCTCTTTCCTCCTTTCCGTTCCCTTCCTTCCTTCCCGTCCCTCCCTTTTTCATTTCTTTCCTCCCTTCCCTTCCCTTTTCTTCCCCTTCCTTCCTTCCCTGCCCCTCTCCCTTTCATTTCTTTCCTCTCTTCTCTTCCTTTCCCTTCCCTTCCCATTCCTTCCCTTCCCTTTCATTTCTTTCCTTTCCCTTCCCTTCCTTCCTTCCCTTCCCTTTTCTTCCCCTTCCTTCCTTCCCTGTCCCTGTCCCTTTCATTTCTTTCCTCCTTTCCCTTCCCTTCCTTCCTTCCTTCTCTCCCTTTTTCATTTCTTCCCTCCCTTCCCTTCCTTTTCCTTCCTATCCCATCCCTTTTCTTCCCCTTCCTTCCTTCTCCTTTTCATTTCTTTCCTTTCCCTTCCCCTTCCTTCCTTCCCTGCCCATCCTCCTTCCTTCCTCCCTCCCTCCCTTCCCTTCCCGTCCCTTCCTCTTCTAGTAGTTTGTATTAGTTTTTATCTTCTTGTTTAAAAGTTCCAATAACACACAGACACACACCAATGCTCTGCAATTCTCTTCTTGAGAGACTCCTAGCACTGCACGGAGCCGCACTTAAATCTCGAAAGAATTTCCAAAGGGCAGGAAAAGGAACATCTGTAAAGATTTAGCAGGAAAACCATTTAACGCCAATAAGGCATCCAGCAAGATGAAGATTCAGCTCCCTCGAGAAGTTCATAACACTGAGAGAGATGGAAGGAAAGAGAAAAGGACAAGCAGAACAAAGTGAAGGGACTTAACTGCAGTGGAAACACCACTATCATCATCATCATCATCATCAAATATTGTTAGGGACAGATTGTCACGGAGAACATTTATCGATGCAGTTGCTAAGAGTTGACAATGACTTCATGACACATAATTCATCATAATCCATCATGCAGTTGTCCTTTCCAAGGGTGGGCTGAGCACAGACTCATGTTCTACTTAACCAGGGGTGGGCTTCAAAAATTTTAGTAAGGGGTTCTCTGCCCCGTTGCTAGGTGGGCATGGCCTAGTCGGCCTCCTGCACCATGGTGGGAGGGCAGGGGGGCTTTTTGCCCTCCCCAGACTCAGGAGGCTTTCTTCGAGCCTCCGGGAGGTCGAAAATGGCCTCCCCAGGCTCCGGAGGCCCTCTGGAGGCCCATTTTCAGCCTTCTCAAACTTACGGTAGGTCCGTTTTTTGCTCTCCCTGAGCCTCCATGCACACCCTGCACTTACCTGCATCCAAAACGGGCTGCGTGGGGACTCCTGGGAGGGGTGGGGTGGGGTGGGCGGGGCCAGCCAGGAGTGGGATTAGGGGGTTCTCCGAACTGCACAGAATCTTAGCTAGAGGTTCTCCCGAACCTCTGAAAACCCCCAACAGCCCACCCCGTAGTTAAGTGTAGTGCCCACCCTGTACAGCTTAATGAAGCCTAAGAGATACTGAACACACCTCAATCAGAAAGAAGGACTGCTGATATTTTCCCCACGTCTGCTTACAATTCCCCATTCCCTATGCTGGAACCAATTAAGCTGGCTATTAATTAAGGGGGTCAGAAGTGCAACATGTATTTTTTTAAAAAAGGAATATATATACATATATATGTGTGTGTTTTTCTTTTAGCCAGGTTTTCCCTACGTAGCCAAGGTTTTTTTGTAGCTCCAGCTCAGTAGAATCACATCTACTCGGTTCTGGGTTTTTTCCTTTCTGACACCTAGCAAGCTCTAACTGCTAGGTGGGAGACCTATATATATATATATATATATATATATATATATGTATATATATATGTATATGTATATGTATATGTATATGTATATGTATATGTATATGTATATGTATATGTATATATGTATATATGTATATATGTATATATGTATATGTGTATATATATATGTGTATATATATATATATATATATATATATATATATATATATATATATATATATATATAAAATGCTAGACTCCCTCCCCACTTAAGAGATTTTATAAACCTTCAAACCAGAATGCTGAAGTCATCTGAAAAGTTGAGCCTCCCGTATCGGATTTAAGCAATCTTTATAATATTTCAGTGGTTTCAAAACTTTTTATTTATTTTTTCACATTCAAGCCATTCCATACGGTTGCACAATGGACTAGAAGCCTGCAAAATTCCTGCCCCCCCTCCCCCCGCACGTATATTCTCGGTTTGTGCTTCTTGAGTCATACTGGGGTAGGGTAATCAAGCATTCCTGGAAAATTTGCATCCCGGGAATCGGGGAGGGAGGGGGCGATGTTTGGTGAATGCTTGGATAGTCAGGAAGAATTATAATTTCCTATCCAAGTCATGTCCGCCCCACCCAAAAGCATCTCTCGGTGGACGTATAAACTTCAGATGCTGAAGTGAAGCCATCTATTGTTTTTGAGCTAAACGAAGAAGAGAAATTTTGTCGTGTCGTGAATGGGGAGGTAAAAGAAAGATCTGCAAAAAAGAAGAAGAAGAAGAAGAAGAAGAAGAAGAAGAAGAAGAAGAAGAAGAAGAAGAAGAAGAAGAAGAAGAAGAAGAAGAAGAAGAAGAAGTAGAAGAAGAAGGAAAATGCTTTTTCTATTTAAGATAATAAAGTTCTACTGACATAAGGCATGATGGATAAGGGATTATGAGTCCTTTGTATATATTATGAGCATCATGCAGGATTATGATGAACAATGCGCTTAGAAAACTATAGAACGATGAAACCCTAAGCACTCCTGGTGGGAATTCTCAACCTTGAACACAAAAAGAAACTTTCTTCAAGCTGGTGGAGGCCAGTTAGATCTTCTGGGTTAGGGTTAAAGGAGATCTTCAGAATAAGCATGGTCAACCAGGTCTACTGGACGATGAGTGGTGGTTTAAACCCCAGTAAATGGAGGGGGGGAATGTAGAGATGATCTTGGGAAAGATACGAGAGAACCATTAAGGAGGGAAGGAAGGACCAAACTTGGAAGTCTGGAGAAGAGATTAAACAATCCAGAGATAGAACAAAAAGTAAGGTTAGAGATGTTCCTTCAAGAAATATGAATCAAGATCAGTTCTTGGCTCAAGGTTAGAGATGTTCCTTCCAGCTGGAGGGAAGCATCACTAGTGGCGAAGAGCCCAGGGGGACCTTGTTTCAGTGGGATTGCATCATGGCCAGGAACTGGCTGAGCATCTCAGCCCACTGAGCCTCCAGGTGCCGTTACCTGGCCTTGCACTCCCGCAGGTCTTCCCTCTGCATGGAAAGCCTATGCTCCTAGTCCTCACTGAGGTGCTTCTGCTGAGCCTCCTTCTTGGCCAGATCCAATTTGAACTGAGCTGCTTTGCCAACTCTTTTTCATGGTAGCTACTTAGCTCCAACAACTGCTTTCTGTTGGGGCCCTAAGGATGCTGGGCAGGGAGGCAAGGAGTGGCTGGGAGAGGAGGGGCGAGTAGACGCTGTCGAGGCGCCCCTTGATGCAAGTGACATCATGTTGGCCACGCCCACCCAGTCATATGACCGCCTAGCCACGCCCACCCAGCCGGTCATTAGGCAGATCATATTAGCGGTCTGTGGGATTTAAAATTATGTATTTAGTGGTCCCTGAGGTCCGAAAGACCCCTGGATTAGAAGACCTCCAAGGACCCTTCCAACTCTGTTATTCTAAATTCTACCCCTGCTCAAAGTGTCTGTTCTATCTACCTCTGCAGAAAAAGGATGGGAATGGATGCTTTCTTTGCTCCTCGTTCGGATTATCGTGTTTGTCCTTCTGACAAGTTTTTGTGGCCGCAAGTCTGACTGGCACTTCTACCCTCCTGGCTCCATCACCAGCTCTTTTTGTAAGACCTGTCATCCCTCTTGGAGGAGAAACAAAAAAGCTGGCTTGGCTGTCCTACTCTGCCATGTCAGGAGCTTCCCTGGATCCTCTCAGAGGAGATTGTATTATTTTGGCAGATCGGTTTTTAAAAGACAGGAAGGCACTTTGCTGCGGCATGGGCCTGGAATAAGCAGCCTCTGCACTGGAAGTGCTGACAGACAAGAAGGACGGGAGAAGTAGAGGGTGAAAATAAGTGGCTCTGGTTATAAAGGAAGATTGAGAGGGAAGGGAGAAAGGAGGAAAAACTGAAGGTGGCACTAGGAAGGAGCACTTGCTGGGAGGGAGGGAGGTAGAGGAAGAAAGGACAGAAGAAAGAAGGAGGAGAAAGAAAGGGAGGGAGGGAAGAAGGGAGGGAGGAAGGAAGGAAAAGACAGAGAATAAGAGGGAGGGAAAAGAGGAAGGAAAGAAAAGGAAGGAAGGGTAGTGAAGGGAAGGGAGGAAGGAAGGAATGAAAAGACAGAGAATGAGAGGGAGGGAGGGAAAAAGGAAAAGACAGAGAAAAGAGGCAAGGAAAAGACAGAGGAAGGAAAGAAAAGGAAGGAAGGAAGGAAGGAAGGAAGGAAGGAAAGAAAGGAAAGATGGATGGAAGGAAGGAAAAGACAGAGAATGAGAGGGAGGGAGGGAGAAAGGAAAAGACAGAACAGAGGGAAGGAAAAGAGGAAGGAAGGAAGGAAGGAAAGAAGGAAGGAAGGAAAGAAAGAAAAGATGGATGGAAAGAAGGAAGGAAAAGACAGAGAATGAGTGGGAGGGAGAGAGGAAGGAAGGAAAAGATAGAGAAAGGAAGGAAAACAACAAACAGATCACACCACAAAAATCAAAAGAATGACTGGTAGGGAGGGACTGGTACTTTCCTGAAAGAAAGAAACTGAACACTTGGGCAGAAAACTAGAAGGAAGGAAGGGCTACTGTTCTATGCTGGAAAGAAATACTGAGAGGACTTCTTTCTGGTAGGGTGTAAAATGAAATCTCTGCAATTCAGTAGAGGGATCCAAGCAAAAACCAGATCAATGACGTGACCCAGTTATGTCAAATTCAAATCCAACTTGACTTTGAGCGCTGAGATACTCGGGGCTCAGTAGGGATGGGCAGGTTAGGATTTCAGGACCTTGGACAGCTACAGGGATCAGAAATGTGCTTCATTGAGGCTGAAGTTGAATCCTGGACCTTCTCTTTTGTACATGAATTGTTTCCTCATACAAGTCTACAAAACCTTGGGTCCTTTCCCAGAAGCCCTTCGAAAAACTATATTTTTTTTATTCTGAAAGAATGGGTGATTTTAAAGAGTAACAAATGCTTCAATTAAGATGCTGGAATTCAGAACAAAACAATCCTGCTTACAGATAAGTTTTTGACTTACGGCCTACGTTTGAAGTTACAACGGCCTACAGGTGACCTATGACCCATTTACAATGGTTGGAGGGCTTTGTAGACAAGTAATCACAATTTTTAATTTTCCTTTCTTCTGACAAGCAAAGTCAATTGGTGAAGCAGTTTACTTAAATGACTGTGGTTTAAAATGGTCCTACAACTGGATCTGGTCATGCAATGATTTGCTTCACAACCGCTTCACTTAATGGCCAAACTCCCAGCCCAATTGTAGTTGTAAATCAAGAAGTCAAGTAAGAAGAAGTCAAGAGCCGAATGTCAACTCGCAAAGCATCCCTGCCCTGCTCTCAAGTTGCCATAGGAAAGGGAGGAATGGGAAACCGATGAAATGGCACGGCAGCCAAAGACAGATGCACATTCCAGACATATCTCTCTCAAGGCTGTATCCCACGGTTACCTACAGCAACCGGAGGGGAGTGATCTTTATAATCTGGTGAAACTGCTCCGTGGTGAATGTGATTGATGTGCCGACATGAAGCTCCTAATAAATAACTGGATGTCTTCTGAAGCTTGGCTTGAGGCTCATGATTTAATTTGGGCATCCGTCAGAACCCTGACACTTTCTGTATTCCATCCTTTCATGAATAGGACACAACAACATGCAAAACGGCCAGACAAGCATATGCAGAAATGAAAGATTTTCTCTTCTTTGCCTTCATATTTTCCAACTATTCAACTTCCAAAATTCATTTTTGGGGAGGGGGAGGAGGTTTGCTTCAGCTTCAATAACAGGAACAAAAATGTCCTTTAAACTGTTTAAAGAACCTAGGGTGCTGCTATATTATTCAAAAATGCCACTGCAATTAAAGCCTCGCGGAGAATAATTTGACTTTTCAGAAGAAATGAAATAAAAGTACGTGTATTGCTTTTGAACTTCCTAAGGTTATAATCGATATTAAGATCAATTTGACTCAGTCGTCCTTTTTTTTATATATATGCACATTTTATGAAAAAGGATCCTGACCAGTTTCAGAGCTTCAGGAACAAAGCTTTCCTGCAAAATGGGATTAACATATCTTTCTGGTTGTGATAAGAATGACTGTAGCAAGAATGGTCATCAAATGGGGCAAAACTCACTTCACAAATGTCTCGCTTAACAACAGAAACGTTGGGGGTCAATTGTGGTCGTTAAGTCGAGGAACCCCTGTACTCCAGAGCTTCCTCATTTTTGAAGGACACAAGCAAATCATTTTTTTTTTTACAGATCTTAAACTAAGCAACAGATACAACACACAATCCTTCATTGTTCTTTTCCACAAAAGATTCTTCGAACAATTTACCTCTATTATTTCCATTTGTTGAAAAATATCCTGCCTTAGAAGTACACCTTAATGTGAAAAAAGAAATTAATATACAATGGTTGGGCTTCAAACACGCATACGCAGCAGGCCACGATATCGCTCGAAATCAAATCCATTTCCTCATTTAGATCCTTTCGGTTTTGACAATGGAGCTCAGCCTGAGCTGGCAATTAATCTCATCGGAAAAGAATTAAAAACGCCATGCCACCGAGCTGGCTTTGCCGTTAATAGATCAGTAACCGTTATTTTATTCTCGCCTGTTTGACTGGACAAATCCCGCAAACCCCATTATAAAATTAAGGAAACCACGCAGACCTTTACAAGGTGGGGGAAAGCAATTAGAAATAGAAGAAACCTTTTTATAGCCCTACGTTCCGAAATATATCCCGAAACCAACTGTCAGGCTCAAAACCAAAAATGACGCACTGAGATTCTTCCAGTTATTTCATTTTTTTCATACTTGTTGACAACATCATGCCAAACTGAACATTCGATTATCTGCATCTACAATATACTCTGGGAGCTATTAGGAAGGTGCTGTCTTCACCCTCTTTCTCTCACACTTAATATCTGGGTGGAGTTTGCCTCTTATTCCTCTGGAATGCAGCCCCTCCCTCCTGAGAATCCACCTCCACATGATATTCCATCACATTGTGTGTGTGTGTGGACTTCAATTCCCAGAATGCCTCAGTCACCATGGGTCAGGACCCAAACCAAGAATGACAGATGGTGATTCTTCAAAAGCTGAGTTCTTTATTGTTTCCCACCTACAGACAGACTCTTGCCAGGCTAAATACTCAACTATCTGCTTCTAGAACAGGACCTCAGGGACCACTAAATTCATAATTTTAAATCCCACTGACTACTAATATGATCTGCCTAATGATCAGCTGGGTGGATGTGGCTAGGCGGTCATGTGACTGGGTGGGCGTGGCCAACTCAATGTCACTCATGTTGAGGGGCGCCTCGCCGGCCTCTACTCGCCCCTCCCCTCCCAGCTCCTCCTCGCCTGCCCCCCCCCCCCCAGGTTCCTTAGTGCCCCAACAGGAAGCAGTTGTTGGAGCTAAGAAGCCACCACGAGAAAAAGTTGGCAAAACAGCTCGGTTGAAATTGGATCTGACCGAGAAGGAGGCTCAGCAGAAGCAACTCATTGAGGACTACGAGCATTCTAGGCTTTCCAAGCAGAGAGAAGACCTGTGGGAGTGCAAGGCCAAGTACTGACGCCTGGAGGCTCAGCGGGCTGAGATGCTCAGCCAGTTCCAAGCCATGATGCAGTCCCACTGGAACGAGGCCCTCCGGCTCTTCACCAGCAGCGGCACTTCTCTCCAGCCTTCGCCCAAAGCCCTGTACCAGGAGACCGAAGCAGATCCCAAGTCGGAATTTCTGCCCCCCTCCGACCCACACAAAAAGACCCCAAAGGGGGAGACTCTCTGCAGCAACACAAACGTTCATGGCAGGTATCCATCCCAGGGGCTGTAGTTTGAGGACCCCTGATATAAAAAATGCAAATAATTTTTCTGCGGACCACCAAAATTTTCTCACGGACCACCAGTTGGTGACCGCTGCTTTAGTGTTTGCTGATCTTTGAATTACCTTTGGCCGATTCAGATCGCTTAGGTAAATCCAGGGTATCGAAGTTCCGGTCCACATCGCCGTTTTTCTTTCCTAAGCAGGAGACACAAGAAATGATCAAATCAACATGATTTTTTTTTTGGGGGGGGGGGCGGGGGGTCATGAATCAACATAGCCCATTTCTACATCATCCCAGCATTGGGACAAACTGAACGGAAAGCTTTAAATTCACATCCACACCCATCGACCCCGATTCCCCCATCATCCATTACATGCATATTTTTTCCTTATGTAAGCTTGGGACATATTTACTGGACATGCAAATGAGGTTTTCATGAATGAGCAGAAACGACAAACAGGTGGTGGGATGTATGACTGATTGACTGATATACAGGTAGTCCTCAACGTACGACCACAATTGGGGCCAGGATTTCTGTCGTTAAGTGAGTTGCGCGAAATGTGATGGCCTTTTTTTTTGGCCGCAATTGTTAAGCGAATCCTGTAGTTATTAACAGCAATAGCCCTTAGACTTATATACCACTTCGTAGTGCTTTTACAGCCCTCTCTAAGCGGTTTACAGAGTCAGCCTCTTGCCCCCAACAATCTGGGTCCTCATTTTACCAACTTCGGAAGGAGGGGAAGGCTGAGTCAACCTTGAGTTGGTCAGGATCAAAGATCTGGCCGTGGGCAGAGTTAGTTGGCAATACTGCATTATAAGCACTGGGAAGGAAGGAAGGAAGGAAGGAGGGAGGGAGGGAGGGAGGGAGGGAGGGAGGAAGGAAGGAAGGAAAATAGTAATAGCCCTTAGACTTATCTACTGCTTCACAGATCTTTACAGCCCTCTCTAAGTGGTTTAAAGAGTCAGCCTGTTGCCCCCAACAATCTGGGTCCTCATTTTACCCACCTCGGAATCTCCTGGCGAGATTCAAACTGCCAAATTGCAGGCAGCCGGCAGGCAGCAGAAATAGCCTGCAGTACTGCATTCTAACCACTGCGCCACCACAGCTCTTAATCCAACTTTCCCGTTGGTTTTGCTGGTCGGAAGCCAGCTGGGAAGGACACAAATGGGGATCAAGTGACCCCAGGATGCTGCAACGGATATAAATACATTCCGATGGCCAAGAATCCCAATTTTGATCACATGACCGTGGAGATGCTGCAATGGTTTTAATGGGAGAACTGGTCGCAAGTCACTATCTTCAGTGCCTCTGTAACTTTGAAGGGTCCCTAAACAAGTGGTTGTACGTTGAGGACTACCTATATTGTTAATGGTATTTGTACTGTGATCTTCGTCTCTAGAAACTCAAGGCAACAGACACGGCTTCTGCCTTCGTTTTATCACCCATCACCTCGCTGTAAGATAAATTAGATAAAAGAGAAAATAACTGGTAAGATTTAGCAATCTTAAAATCGAAAGGAGACTTGAATCGGGATCTCCCAAGGAGTAATTAACAACTTAATCACTTAATTAGTGGTTAAGACATCAGGCTAGAAAGCGGAAGACCATGAGTTCTAGTCCCGTTTTAGAAATGAAAGCCAGGTGAGTGACTTTGGGCCAATCACTAGGAGACAGTGAGTTCTAGTCCCACCTTAAGCAAAAAAGCCAGTTGGGTGACTTTGGGCAATCACCACTAGGAGATGGTGAATTCTAGTCCTACCTTAGCCATGAAAGTGGCTGGGTGACTTTGGGCCAATCACTAGGAGATAGTGAGTTCTAGTCCCACCTTAAGCAAAAAGCCAGTTGGGTGACTTTGGGCAATCACCACTAGGAGATGGTGAATTCTAGTCCTACCTTAGCCATGAAAGTGGCTGGGTGACTTTGGGCCAATCACTAGGAGACAGTGACTTCTAGTCCCGCCTTAGGCACAGAAAACCCGAGTGGATGACTTTGGGCCAATCACCGGGAGACTGGGAGTTCTAGTCCTGCCTTTAGCTGTTAAAACCAGCTGAGTGATTAACTCAGTGACTTTGGGCCAGTTTCTCTCAGCCCAACCAGAGGTGAGGTTTCAGCAGGTTCTGACCAGTTCTGGAGAACCGGTAGTGGAAATTTTGAGTAGTTCGGAGAACCGGTAGTAAAAACTCTGACTGGCCCCGCCCCCATCTATTCTCTGCCTCCCAAGTCCCAGCTGATTGGGAGGAAATGGGGATTTTGCAGTATCCTTCCCCTGGAGTGGGGTGGGAATGGAGATTTTACAGTATCCTTCCCCTGCCACGCCCATCAATGCCCACCAAGCCATGCCACGCCCACAGAACTGGTACAGCCCAACCCACCTCCCCTGTGGGAGGGGGGGGGGAAATAGAAGGAGGAAGGTGTGTCGGATACATTCACTGCCTTGAGTGATTTGTAAAAACAAATAAAGGCAGGACATAAGCAAAGAAACAAACAAACCATATTCTAGCTGTCTGGCCTGATTCTAGTTTTTTTCTAGAAGTCTGACAAGAGGAATTCATTTCTTTCCAATGCTCTAAGCCAGCGGTCACCAATTGGTGGTCCGTCGACCACTGGTGGTCCGTGAGAAAATTTTGGTGGTCCACAGAAAAATTATTTGCATTTTTTATATTGCACTAAATCAGGGGTCCTCAAACTACGGCCCCTGGGACGGATACGTGCAATGAACGTTTGTGTTGCTGCAGAGAGTCTCTTCCTTTGGGGTCTTCTTGTGTGGGTCGGAGGGGGGCAGAAATTCCGACTTGGGGTCTGCTTTGGCCTCCTGGTGTGAGGCTTTGGGCGAAGGCTGGAGGGAAGCACCACTGGTGGCGAAGAGCCGAGGGCCTTGTTCCAGTGGGACTGCATCATGGCCTGGAACTGGCTGACCATCTCAGCTCACTGAGCCTCCAGGTGCCAGTACCTGGCCTTGCACTCCTGCAGGTCTTCCCTTTGCTTGGAAAGCCTATGCTCCTAGTCCTCAGTGAGTTGTTTCTACTGAGCCTCTGTCTTGGTCAGATCCAATTTGAACCGAGCTGTTTTGCCAACTCTTTCTCGTGGTGGCTGCTTAGCTCCAACAACTGCTTCCTGTTGGGACCCTAAGGAGCCTGGGCAGGTAGGCGAGGAGTGGCTGGGAGGGGGGGACAAGTAGAGGCCGGCAAGGCACCCCCGTGAGTGACATTGAGTTGGCCACGCCCACCTTGTCACATGACCCCCCCTAGCTACACCCACCCAGCCGGTCATTAGTCAGATCGTATTAGTGGTCTGCGGGATTTAAAATTATGAATTTAGTGGTCCCTGAGGTCCGAAAAGTTGGGGACCCCTGCTCTAAGCCAGTGAGAGTCTCACCACCCGCCCCTTTCCAAGAGTTTATATGCAATTAAAAAAAAATCTTTAAAAATCTTCCCACTCAAATCTGAACGGGGGACAAGTCATTTAATCTCTTTTAATTATCTTAACTTTTGTATTGTATGTATTTTAATTTTGGCTGTTCACCGCCCTGAGTCCCTTTTGGGAGAAGGGCGGTATACAAATTAAATTAAAATAAAAATAAATAAAAAATTCCAAAAGAAAATCCAGCTTTTCTCCAGCTCAGAAAAGTTATGCACCTCAAGGCCACAGAGTGAGGCCTTTCCAGTCAGGAGCAGGATTTGGTTGTGTTTCTCATTTCTTTCTTTCTTTCTTTTTTTAAATTTACCAGGAGGGGGGAAAAATTTGCAGCAAGGGAAATAAGTAAAAAAATAAAAAATAAACTAAAAAAAAATCCTTCCTGAGGTTCCACGAATTCAGGCATATTACAAACATAAAGCAGCTTTTAAATGGTTCAGCAGTTTTTATCTCCATCGCTCAGAAATGTATACCTCAGGGGAAATTCTATGCGTAGGATTTTTTTTTTTTTTTTTGTTCAATGAGTTTCGTGAACAACCTTTTAAACTTCTTCAAAAAGCCAGCTTGGCAAGGTTGGAAGATTGCCGTGAGGAAACAAGGCAGTGGAAGACAAGGCTAATCTTCATTCCCCTCTCCACTTCCCCTCTGGCAAACCAACAAGGTTAATAATAATAATAATAATAATAATAATAATAATAATAATAATAATAATATCATCTTGTGGGACTTTAGGATTCAGACTGACAGGCACTTGGTCCACAACACACCTGACATAACAATAGTTGAAAAGAAAAAAGTATGGTTCATTGACATTGCAATACCTGGTGATGCACAAATTGAAGATAAGCAGCAAGAAAAAAATCACAAAGTATCAGGACTTGCAAATTGAAGTTGAGCGACTGTGGAAAAAGAAATTGTGTGTTGTCCCGATTGTAATTGGAGCCCTTGGAGCAATACCCAAAGGGCTACCCCGCTATTTAGAAATTCTAAATTTGCCGGACTTGAACATTTTGACTCTACAAAAAACCACCTTACTCGGAACAGCTTACATCCTCCGACGATACCTTAACAGTTCCTAGGTCCTTGGTTAGGACTCGAGCTGCTGAGCTATTAACCAGCCTCAAAGGCTGTGAATCTCACTAAAGATTAACTAATAATAATAATAATAATAATAATAATAATAATAATAATAATAATAATAATAATAATTTAAAAAATGAAGTGTGGATTGTGCAAAAAAAGTGAGAAGAAGTGGTTGATCACACACTCGGCTCCTGCGAGACGATTGCACAAACCGATTATGAACAACGACCTACCTCCGCGATGGCGAACGTATGGCACGCGTGCCCGAAGTGGCACGTCAAGCTGTGTCGCCTGGCCTGTGCGGTGTCACCTGTTTTCTCTTTTCAGGTTTCTGGCGCGCATGCGCACACAATGATCAACTGGCTTTTTTCCGTGTGGCAGTGCTGGAAACTGGAAACGCTGGTCTTTTGTTTTCCTGAGTGATCATGCGCACCGGACAGCTAATCGCCACTAACTCATGCACCCTGGGCAGCTCCCCT
>JAKOOJ010000026.1:10061328-10201328 GCA_022577455.1 Arizona elegans | reverse complement strand
TTAAGTCAGCAACACGGTTGTTAAATGAATCTGGCTTCTCCGCTGACTTTCCGCTGATCCGAAGCTCGTAAAAGGGGATTACATGACATGACCCCGGGACGCTCCAACCATCATAAATATGAGTCAGTTGCCAAGCATCTGAATTTTGATCACGTGACCGTGGGGAGGCCGCAATGGTTGTAAGTGTGAAAAATGGTCATAAGTCACTTTTTTCAGTGCCGTTGTAACTTTGAATGGTCACTAAATGAACTGTTGTAGAGGGTTACCTGTATTGCCCTGGCCTCATATGACCACTGCTTTATGGAATGGGATAACTCACCACAGCCAACTTGCTGTGGCCAATTCTCCATGGCCAACTCTTCTTGGCCAACTCTCCATGACCAACTCTCCATGGCCAACTCTTCTTGGTCAACTCTCCATGGCCAACTCTTCTTGGCCAACTCTCCATGGCCAACTCTCCATAGCCAACTCCCCATAGCCAACTCGCTGTGGCCAATTCACCATGGCCAATTTGCCATGCCCAACTTACCACAGGACAACTTGTCACAGGACAAAATAACAATTCAATTTAATTCTTGAAAATAAATTAAAAAATATTTTAATTTTGGTCATTCCCATTTTATTCCATCCCTCCTTTTGCATCCTTTTTTTAATGATTCTATTCCATCATTTCTTTGTATTCTTGTCCCACGGTGAGTTGGCCATGGCAAGTTGGCTGTGGCGAGTTGGTCATGTTGAATTGGCTTGCAAAGAGTTGTCTGTGGTGAGTTATTGCAGACCCACTGCTCTAGCATCCCCTGGTAACCTCACCCAACTAACTCAATGGACGGGGCCTCCGTGTGCATTAAGCATGATCCTGTCTGTGTGACTTGGTTGACCTCCCAATCCACTTGATACCGTCATGTGTTGTTTGGAGAATGAAGCTCAAGGATTCTTGAAGCCGTTGGCCCACTGCTCGTTTTCCCCAATGGTTAGAGGGGGAAAGATGGCTACATTCTAGTTTAGAATCAATTCCTTCTCGGAAATTGTCAGGAATATGAATATTCATAGACTGGAATAGGCAACAAGTCAGCCAATGGGGACTGCTTGGATAGACATGGTAATGGGTAAGCCAATGGGGACTGTTTGGAAACTGAAACATAGTATTTGTATGTATGGGGCCATAAGGGAGAGTTTGTAGTCTGGGCGGGGCTTAGACTTGCTGAACTGTATATAAGAGTTGGTTTGGCCTCTGTAATGGGAGCCTCTGTACAATATATTAGCCTGGAGTGAAATCTACTTACCCTCCTAACCAGTTCAGAAGTGCATGCGCTGTGCATGTGTATTCCCTCTGCACATGCGCAAACCCTTCTGCGCATACGCACAGGGTAAAAAAATTGGTTACTTCCTAGTTAAAACCAGGAAGTAATGACGACCGGGCAGGTGGGCAGATCCTCGCGCCGGTTCTTCAAACCACTGGTCTCTATCGCTAGCGGTTCGGCTGAATCGGTCCAAACCGGGAACATTTCACCTCTGTATCTTCCTACTCTGTAATGACTTGCTCCCTATGAATATTGCTTCTGTGTTCCCGATATTGTATGCTGAATTTCTGCTGAACGGTATTGTACATAAAGAAGTTGCTTATGTAATTCGAATCCTGCTGAAGTTCATTTCATTGTGTCTGATTGTGTGTGCTGCCACAAACTCCGACAGAAATGTCGCCGAGAAAGGACCCAGGTGGAATCTACACCTCCTCCTCCTCCTCCTCAAGGGTTAATAACAGCCTTACAAAACAGTCTCGCGCCTTTTTGTAAAATGTGTTTGCGCAAAACGGTGCTACCAGACTTCCCCTGATCTGGGGCTACCTCAGAGTAACCAGAAACTAACAAGTTTCTCCCCCACCTCTACAAAACTCTACAGGTGTTCTTGACATGACTCTCCTTAGCTGGAGACTTGGAGAGAAAAAGGAAGAAAGGAAGAGGAGAAGAAACGGATGGGTAATAACAGCAAATGGAGAATTCGTCTTCACGACCCCTACATTTAAAAGATCACGCTGAAGAAGACAATTCAGGAGAGATTGAGAACGGTGGGGTCCTTGTAGTTTACTAAGTTGGTGGTTTGCTTGCAGACGTTTCATGACCCAACTGGGTAACATCATCAGTGCTAGAAGGGGAGTGGGGTTTGCTCCCTGTTTATATACGATGGCTGTTGTGGCCCGTCAGCGGCCTGTGCAGATTGTAGCTGATTCTGACAGCGAGGAGGCTGGTGTAGTGTTTCACCAGCAGCCTGTGCAGCTGGCACCAAGTCGGACAATGAGGAGGCTGGAGAAGATGTGGTGCCAGAGGCAGGGATTCAGCCAGGGCCTTCAGAACCCTCCAGAAGCTTCCATGGGTGAAGAGGAAGAAGAGGAGGAGCCTCTTCTCGATGCACGGGTGCGCAGAGCTGCCAAAAGGCACGAGTGGCTCCTCAGGAGGAGGTCTCCTCGAAAGTAAGGCTTGGGGCTAATTGGCCACTCCCTTAGCCTATTTAAAGAGGAACGCCGACTGAAGCAATTTGTAGGGAACAACTTTAATTCACTCTCCTTCGCGTCTGGATTCTCTGCAAATTGCTTCTGGGCTTTCTGCCAACCTTCGTAAGATTGTGATTACTTTATCTTTGGTTTCTTATAGGTTGTTAAGAAAGTTTATTAACAGCCTTTGTTTTGAAAAAGACTGAGTTATTTTAGTAAATTAAGTTTTGTACCAACTTTGTGTGTGCTGTGTTCTTTGGGATCCGTAGCTGGGGCAGAACAATGGCTTGCCCTGCCAGTGTTGGTGGGGTGTGGTTCTCTCCTTGGTAGGAGAAAACCAAAGAGTTTTGGTGGGAGAAAAACGACATCCATTAGCACTGGATGATGTGATCTAGTCGGGTAATAAAGCATCCACATACCAACCACCAAGTTCTGAGCTAGTATGTATAAACAGGCAGCAAATTCCACACTCCCTGATGATGTTACTTAGCTGGGTCATGAAACGTCTACAAGCAAACCACCACGCTCAGAGAGCACCACCCTTCAGCCCTGAGCTACAGATCGGTCTATTAGATCGGTCAATAAATCTGGTTGTTCACGGCTTTCGATGCCGGTCGGAAATAGGAAAACGGTGGCTTCTAAGACATTAGTGAAACGCGACACATGGCATTCCCTCATCAGGCTAGCTCGCTTGGAATTCTGGGACTTGGAGGCCCAACGCAACTGGAGGGCGCCATATTGGGGGGAAAAATATGGGTTAGGACCAACCAGTGTTGCAAGGAGATTACATATCGAGTGCAATATACCCAATCAAAGCATCTGGAGGGCTAGGGAAATGCAACATACGGCATTCCTTCATCAGGCTAGCTCGCTTGGAATTCTGGGATTTGGAGGCCCAAAGCAACTGGAGGGTGCCATATTGAGATGGGGGAGGAAAGCTGGTATAGGACCAACCAACATTGCAATGTTATTGCAGAATGGGTGTAACCTACTTCATCACTCCCAAGGTATTCGGACAATACATACCTTTGGCCTTTTTCCCACCAAAGCAGCCTGCGTCGTCCTTCTTTTTCTTATGAGTCACTCCAAAACTTCCCATCTGGTTACTTTCTAATTCCCGGAACTTGTCGGCACCAGGAATTTCTTTGTGGACGTGGTAGGAAAGGTTCCTCATGATGCAGACGCAGTTCTCCACTGACTGGAGCCAGAAAAAGAAGATGGAAGACTTCAAAGAAAGACCCATCACAGAAAGCCTCCAGAGATGGTACAACAGTTTAGCAACAGTTTGAAGCTACAAGGGCTCTGAGAAAAGTAATTGAGGAATGATCCTAAGGCAGCCATTGAAGCCTTCCCACTGGTCATGTGGGTCAGGTTTCGGTGTCGTCTCAAATAAATTGCATTTCCAAACAAATAGTCTTTGATGAAATCTTTCATTTATTAAGCACGACAATCTGTTCCCGACTACGTCGTAGCCAACACTGACTTCCTGACCCCAAACCTTCCCTTTCCGTTCCCCAATTCTCTGCGTCTCATTGGCCATCTTCCAAATCACTCTCCCCATATCTACTACTTCAGCTCCCAGGAATGTCCCCCCTCATATCCCATCTCCTAGGGGATATTATCTTCAGGGAAAATAAGTAGGTGAAAAGTCAAGCGTCCTCTTGCCAGTTGCCCCCTCTTCTCCTCCTTATGTCAGCACTGGAACGAATGTAGTTTGGAGTGCTGACATCGTGATCACAATTTGGGTGCTCGGCAACCAGCATACGTTTACGGCAGGGGTGGGCTTCAAAAATTTTAGCAAGGGGTTCTCTGCCTGGTTGCTGGGTGGGCGTGGCCATGGTGGGCGTGGCCTAGTCGGCCTCCTGCACCATGGCGTTTTTGCCCTCCCCAGGCTCCAGAGGCTTTCCTTGAGCCTCTGAGAGGGCTTCCCATACTTCCGGTAGGCCCGTTTTTTTACCCTCCCTGAGCCTCTGCACACACCCTGCATCCAAATTGGGCCACGTGGGGACTCCTGGGAGGAGTCAGGCTGGGTGGGCGGAGCCAACCAGAGTAGGATTTGGGGGTTCTCCAAACTGCACAGAATCTTAGCTAGAGGTTCTCCCGAATCCCTGTGAACCCCTAGCAGCCCACCCCTGGTTTACGGTGGTTATGGAAGGCTCCTGGGTGTGTGGGGGGGTGATGTGATCGGCATTTGCGACCTTCACAGGGGGCATCCAATAAGCAAAATCAAGGGTGGAAGCCAGATTTGCTTAATGACTGAGGGACTTGCTTAAGAACCGCAGTGATTTGCTTAATGATTTCAGAAATTAGGTCATAATGTTATTTAGGTACTTGTTAAATTTATACCGTCAAAATGGTGCGGTGGCCTAGAGGTGGAACCCTTGCCTCACAATCAGGAGGCTGTGAGTTCGATCCTAAGTAGAGACAGATATTTCTCTCTCTGGGCATAATGAGAATATATCTACTGGAAAAAAACTCCTCACTGGCGACAGGAAGGATATCCGGGCGGTAAACACTCTGCTAGCTCCATTCTGGTTTCCCAAACTCCATCCCGCAAGGGATGATGGGTTCATAAAAAGGAGATGATGATGACGAAATTTACAACATCAGGGGTGACTCCGTTATTGTCGGCATTACTTAGATGCTTAGATGTGATGGACATTCCTGTCCCAATTGTGGTTGTAAGCTGAGGACGGCCTGTATTCTCCTAAACCAGGGTTTTCTACAGTGGTAAAATTCAATTTTTTTTACTACTGGTTCTATGGGCATGGCTTGGTGGGCGTGGTGTGGCTTGGTGGGCGTAGACTGGTGGGCGTCAGAAGGATACTGAAAAATCTCCATTCCCACCCCACTCCAGGGGAAGGATACTGCAAAATCCCCATTCTTTCCCCACTCCTGGGGGAAGGATATTGCAAAATCTCCATTCCCACCCTAGTCTGGGGCCAGCCAAAGGTGGTATTTGCCGGTTCTCTGAACTACTCAAAATTTCCGCTACCAGTTCTGCAGAACCTGCTGGATTTCACCCCCTGGTTGGCTGTGAACCATCCATGGTTCCAAACCATCGATGGCTCTTTTCCATTCCCTGCTACCTTTTCCCATGGCGAAGCCAGCATAGCAGGTCAATGGATGAGTGACTTCAAGCTTTTTAATAAAGCAAGAATTTATCAAAAACAAACTATTGACAATTGACAAAGGAGCTGGAAGGGAGGCATACGTTGCAGGATGCATCTGAGATGCATCTGTGCTACAGCTCAAATCCAGAAGATCTACAAGGAACGTAGAAGCCCAGTCTATCCTCCCCCACGGGTTCCACCTCCAGCTAATGAGTTGCAGATGGCGAAAAGGGAAAGACCACAGCGTGGTTTTTAATTTGTGTGGGCTTCTCAGGAATCTGGGAACAGCAGCCAAAGCTTCTACGTTGCATAGGGGAGTTCTGCTGGAATATGTCCCGTCTTCAGCCCCACTCCTCCCTCCCGAAACATATCGATATTCACAAACTGTGAACCCCTCCAACACAGAGACACGACTGCCAGCAACTCAGCCGCTGAGAAAAAGACTTGGATGTAGTCTTCATACTTTGGGCGAAACACTCTTATCGGAAACCTTGGAAAGATGGGCCAGAGCACAATAACATCAATCAGAATAGAGTTGGAAGCAGTGATGGGATTCAGCCGGTTCGGGTGAATCGGTAATTGTAACATGCAGGTGGGCCCACCCCCGCCCAGGCATTATGCCAACCTATTTAGCCACATTTCTAAGCCGCGCGGATGTGTGCAAGCTGCATGTGAGCAAAACGCATGCACAGAAGGCTCACATATTCAATTCCGGACGAACCGGTTGTGAAATTATGTGAAGCCCACTTCTGATTGGATCATTCAGTCCAACTCAGTGGTGAAATCCAAATATTTTTACTACCGGTTCTGTGGGAGTAGCTTGGTGGGCGTGGTGTGGCTTGGTGGGCGTGGCAGGGGAAGGATACTACAAAATCTCTATTCCCACCCCGCTCCAGGGGAAGGATACTGCAAAATCCCCATTCCCTCCCCAACTCCTGAGGGAAGGATATTGCAAAATCTCCATTTCCACCCCACTCTGGGGCCAGCCAGAGGTGGTATTTGCCGGTTCTCCGAACTGCTCAAAATTTCCGCTACTGGTTCTTCAGAACCTGTCAGAACCTGCTGGATATCACCCCTGGTCCAACTCCCTGCTCAAGAAGGAGACCCTATACCAGTGATGGCTAACCTTTTTGCCGTCGCGTGCCAAAAGCAGGGGGAGCATGGGGGGGGTCGCACGTGTGCATGTCCACACCCATAATTCAATGTGCCCTGCCACCCTCCTGCATGCATGCACGATCCCCTCACGCGACCCCCGCTTTTGGCATGCGACGACATGGTGGGGCTCAGTAGGCTTGTTTTTTGCCCTCCCCAGGCTCCAGAGGCTTTCTTGGAGCCTGGGGAGGGCAAAAACTGCCTTCCCCACCCCCTGGAGGCCCTCCGGAGGCTAGAAACAGCCCGTTTCCCGACTTCCAGTGGGCCTAGAAGGCTGAAAAATCAGCTGGCTGGCACATGCAAGCACGCTGGAGCTGAGCTAGGGCAATGCTCGCGTGCCCACAGATATGGCTCTGCGTGCCCTCTGTGGCACGCATGCCATAGGTTCGCCATCATACCATTTCAGACAAATGGCTGCCCAGTGTCTTCTTGTCCAGTGTCTTCTTGAAAGGCTTCAGCGCAGTGGTGAAATCCAAATTCTTTTACTACTGGTTCTGTAGGCATGGCTTGGTGGGCATGGCAGGGGAAGGATACTGCAAAATCTCCATTCCCTCCCCACTTCAGGGGGAAGGATATTTCAAAATCTCCATTCCCTCCCCACTTCAGGGGGAAGGATATTTCAAAATCTCCATTCCCACCCCACTCTGGGGCCAGCCAGAGGTGATATTTGCCGGTTCTCCGAACTGCTCAAAATTTCTGCTACCGGTTCTCCAGAACCTGTCAGAACGCTGGATTTCACCCCTGCTCCAGTGACTCTCCTAGTCACAGGTGATTCTCCCTAGTTTAAGACACTGGATTTTAAAGCAAAGGTCTTATGCGAATATAGGTCAATTTACGTGTCCCAGGATAACATTGCTGGATCCAATCCAGCACATAATAAATACACAGGATTTTTCTGCGAGCTACAATTCTCTTTCGGACACGCAAGCCGGAGATTACCTTGTTATCCGTATCTTTTTTGCCGACGGCAGACTGCAAAGCATGGAGAAGAGCATCTACCAAACCTTCACATTCCCGGAGTCTCCGACGTGCTTCAGCACCATCTGAACTTACATTCCTGCAAAATAGGAATAATAATATTAATAATAATTACCGGGGGGGTCATATGATTTGCAGAAGCTTTCCAACCAATTAAGCAAGTTCGGTTTTTAAGTGCACCCATTGTAGGAGTCAAGAGGCTAAGCAGTCAATACATTTAAAATAATAATAATAATAATAATAATAATAATAATAATAATAATAATAATAATAATAATAATAATAATAATAATAATAATAATAATCCTTTTTGCCAAAGTGGTAGAGGTAGTCCTCGATTTACAACAGTTTGTTTGTGACTATCCCAGCTGGTTTCCGACAAGCAAAATCAATGGGGGAAGCTGATTTGCTTAATGACCACATGATCCACTAAACAATGGCAGTGATTTGCTTGTGGCAAAAAAAGCAGAATCATACGACAACTCAATGACCACATCCCTTAATGATGAAGAGGTTCTGCTCCCAATTGCGGTCGTAAGTTGAGGACTACTTGTAAGTGTGAAGGAATGTGGAACTTGGACGAGGAAGAAGTAAGCAGTTATGGGGGATGTGTGGGAGGGAGGGAGGGAGGGAGGGAGGGAAGGAAGGAAGGAAAGGAAAGAAGGAAGGAAGGAAAGAAGGAAGGAAGAAAGGAAGGAAGGAAGGAAGGAAGGAAGGAAGGCAGGAAGGAAGGAAGGAAGGAAGGAGGGAAAGGAAGGAAGGAAGGATGGAAAGAAGGAAGGAAGGAAGGAAAGAAGGAAGGAAGGAAGGAAGGAAGGAAGGAGGGAAAGGAAGGAAAGAAGGAAGGAAGGAAGGAAAGAAGGAAGGAAGGAGGGAAAGGAAGGAAAGAAGGAAGGAAGGAAGGAAAGAAGGAAGGAAGGAAAGAAGGAAGGAAAGAAGGAAGGAAAGAAGGAAGGAAAGAAGGAAGGAAGGAAGGAAAGAAGGAAGGAAAGAAGGAAGGAAGGCAGGAAAGAAGGAAGGAAGGAAAGAAGGAAGGAAGGAAGGAAGGAGAGGGGAGGAGAGGAAGAGCAATAGCACTTAGACTTATATACCGCTTCACAGTGCTTTACATCCTTCTCTAAGCGGTTTACAGAGTCAGCCTCTTGCCCCCAACAATCTGGGTCCTCGTTTTACCAACCCTGGAAAGATGGAAGGCTGAGTCCCTACCGCATTCTAATTCTTGCCAGATTCACTTAACAACCCGGTCCCCAGCTTCACAAGTACCCTGATTCAGTTAACAACGGTGGCAAGAAAGGTCATAACATGGGAGCAAAAAGTCATTTAACAAATATCCCACTTAGGAACAGAAATGTTGGGCTCAATTGGGGTCGTAAGTCGAGGACTACCTGTATAACTGGGAAAAATACATCTTTTTAAAAAAAAAAAAAATCTGCATTTTTCACACATCATTTCAATTCCGGTCGTTGTCATTTGGTAAACCGGGGAAGGGAGGAAAAAAAAAAAAAATTTCTCAGTTGAAATTTTTCCAAATTGGATCAGCTTATCCTTTGGCCATCAGCTCCAACCACTGTAAATGACTTTGGGAAGGGCAATGTCCTCTATTTTTCTTTCCACTTAATCCAGCTTCTGTTAATATTTGTGAACAGGCTAAGAGGATTGTCGATGTGCAAAAGGAAGAGCTAAGCCCCATTAAAGACACAGAGCAATTAACTAAAGCTAATTAGCTGAGCCTCTTTACACAATGTAAACCAGAAATCCAAACACAGGGATGATACCTTGAAGTCATGATAGCCAGTTCCAAACATATTGAAAAGAAACGCAACTTTTTTTTTTTTAATTTAAAGCTTGAAGGAAGGACAGAGTGGTCATTTTTTAAAATAATAATAATATTAATAATAATGATAATAATAATAATAATAAACCACCTGGAGCTGTGCACAATTTGGGCCTTTATTAAAAGTCTTTCCCGTGTACAGTTTAATTGTCTCTTGTTCTGAAGCCTCCTTCCTTTATTGGAAACCTAACAGAATTTTAATGAAGAAATGATCAGATTATTTTCTTGAAACAATCCCCGCTTTGCTAATTTTCATGTCTTTGGAAGAGAATTTTAAGTGGATCGTTTAGGCCAATGCACTTCTGAAAACATCCAATTTTTGGGGTGGGGGAGAAAGAGAGATGAATGCTTCAGGAAAGCGAGGTGAACACTGGTTTTTATTATCTTACATTAATAAGCACTGGAATTAATGTTCTAATTAGATGACAAAAGAGCAGATCTGGAAAACCTCGGGGCAAACTTCATAGAATCCATTAAAAAAAAAATCACAGAAATATGTATTTGGGGAAAAAAAAACAACTACTTCCCCAAAATTTAACCGAGTGCTCAAGGCATCCCTCTGCTTGAATCTTGCCAGGGTTTAGTAACTTCTGCAACTTGGCAATAATGTAATATTCTCATTTGTGAAATGACACAATTGATTTGTGCAAGAGATATCTATGGAGATTCTTAATCACCCAAATCTTCAGAGGTGGGTTTCAGCAGGTTCTGACCAGTTCTGGAGAACTGGTAGCGGAAATTTTGAGTAGTTTGGAGAACCGGTAAATACCACCTCTGGCTGGACCCGCCCCCATCTATTCTCTGCCTCCCGAGCCCCAGCTCATCAGGAGGAAATGGGGATTTTGCAGTAACCTTCCCTTGCCACGCTCACCAAGCCACACCCACAGAACAGGTAGTAAAAAATTTGAAACCCACCACTGTAGGTCATGGTTGTCCCAAAGGTGCTTTTTCAAGAGGCAACTGGACTTTCTTGGTTTTCCTTTGAAGACGATTTGCTTCTCATCCAAGAAGCTTCTTCAGTTCTTCAGAAGGGGAACGTTTTCAAGGAAAACCAAGAAAGTTCAGTTGCCTCTTGAAAAAGCAACTTTGGGACAGACAAGTGAGATAATCCATCTTTTTTCCACTGGAGTTCACACTCAAGATAACGTTTAATTTACCAAAACCCTGAAATAATTTTCATGGTGTCAGCGTCTCAGCGCTGACATAGAAAAGGGAGGATGAAGCCTGAACTTTTGCCTGCTAACTCCCTTTGAAGATTCGGTCTCCTTGGAGATGAGGAGGGGGGAAACATTCCTGTGAACTGACGGGAAAAGGAATCAGGAGAGTGACTTGGAAGATAGCCAATGAGAAGCAGAGAATTGGGGATCGGAAAGGGAAGGTTTGGGGGGCAAAGGTCAGTATTGACCACGAAGAGCCAGGATCCGGTTGCTGTGCTCGAATAAAGAGAAAATTTCCTTAAAGATTGGCAGTTTGGAAGTTCATTTATTTTGAGATAGCATCGAAACCTGACACATGGCTTCTTAACTCCCCAAATCTTATCACCGATAAGCATTCAGCACCCAAATCATGAATCCTTGTATATATTCATACTTGGGAGGCCGCCATCTTAGAAAATGGCAGCTATTGAAGGACTGGTCTATATTTGTGCATAAATTCCACCCTTACAATGTTGACATGACTTAAGATAAGCAAATCTGCCATGTGTTGGTTCCTTAAACAATGATCTTTTTTATGAGGCTAACCCCATAGTCAAATATGGACTCATACCACAAGCAAGATTTGAGCACTGAATTCAATGCTTGAGCACTTCCAAGGACCGGAAAAGCTTTCCCTTGTTTCATCTCCCCGTAATCCTGTGTCACCTTGGCTTTGTAGCAAAGACTCTTGTTTAAAATTAGCTGAGGAAAAAGAAGTCTTGAAGCAATACGTTCACACATTTGAAGAGACAGATTGCCACTTGTAGATTGCCACTTGATTTCTTTTCTTTTTTTTAAATCACTTGCCAGAATAAACAAGCTGACTTGGATTTAATCCATTTAACATACTTTGCAGAACGTCCTTCCTTCCTTCCTCTATTTCCTTCCTTTCTTCCTTGCTCCCTTCCATTTCCTTCCTTCTTCCTCCCTCATTCCCTTCCTTCATTTCCTTTTTTCCTCCTCACTTCCTTCATTTCCTCCCTCCCTTCCACTCTTTTATCTCCTTCCTTCCTTTCCTTCCTCCAGTTCCTTCCTTTCTTCCTCATGCCCTCCCTTCCTTCCTTGCTCCCTTCCATTTCCTTCCTTCCTCCCTCTCGTTCCCTTCATTTCCTTCCTTCCTTCCTCCCTCTCTCGTTCCCTTCCTTCATTTCCTCCCTCCCTTCCCTGCCTTTCACTCTTTTACCAAATACCTCCTTCCTTCTTTCCTTCCTTCCTTCCTTTTCTTTCCTCTCTCTCTTTCCTTGCCTCCTTCCCTCTCTTCCTTTATTATCCCTCCTCCCTTCATATTTTCCTCCCTCCCTTCTTTTTTTCTCCCTCCCTCTATCTTCTCCTCCCTTCCTCCCTCCAATGTATCCTGCAACCTGCAACTAAATATATATTCTGGATCAAACTATAAAAGTAGAATTGACCCTTGCTAGACTGATCAGATATGAAGATGTCTCTTTATCTTTCCATCTAATATCTGAAGTGCTGAAAAAGCAGAGAAAATACCTTTGGAAGGAGAAGTAATTAAAAAAAATTAGATTGTGCAGAAATGAATAGATTGACTTTGATGATTAAAGAAAGAGAAGATTCAGAATACCTTAAGATATGGAATCAAGTCTATTATTGGTTAGAAAAGAGATACAAATAAGTAAATTAATAGTTATGTATAAAAATGCTCTAATCAGAACATTTTGTTAGTGATGAATTGTTGTAAATGATTGGATGAGAATGAAGCAAGAAGAAAGAACAAAAAGAAGAATGATTCGAGACAACACCGAGATGTCACATGGAAGGAATGACTGATGTATTAAGTGTTTGATGAAGTGCTTTTGGTGGGAAATGAAGTAAATACCCACTATCTACTATCTGCCACCAGTTTAGAAGTATTTCTTTAATAGCTGCTAAATCCTTGAGTTTTGGAACTTGTAAGGAGTTTTTATCCCAACATATCTTCAGGTCTGCAGACTGGATCGACTCTTCCCTGATGACTTCCTACTGACAAAAATGTGAAGATTCAGACAGGTTTTTGACTGAATCCACCGACATATAATTTACCATAAATATTGCAATTTGGTCAACGTTGTGTTGCAAATGGCTTTTTTTTGTTGCAATTTGGTGGTTAGGTTTATTGATGTTTTCTGCCTGGTTGCTTTGATGTTTAAATTGTTACTTTGGATGTGAACATTTCCTGACCATCCATAGAGACGAAGAACAGAGATATGCATTTTAAGAAATACAGAAAAATACTGCTTCATTGCGGGCACCACAAAATGATATCTCTGTAGATTTCAGCTATTTCCGGTAGTAGTGTCAGAATTATGTGCACAATCCGAAAGGCTAAATTACTGCTTTCGGAATGGACGTTGGTTGTGTTGGGCAACTGTGATAAGGCCCACCAGCTTGGCATATACATCTGACGTACCATAAACAAGAGGCTTTGTAACAGTCTAAATGAAAAAGATTCCTAACATTGACTAATTAATGAAATAGTCAGTACATTCAGAGCAGGGGTGGGTTCTAAATTTTTTTACTACAGGTTCTGTGAGCAATTTTGAGCTTAAGTGTGGTCGTAAATTGACAGACTTGTGAGTGTCTCTTTCTATCCCTTTTGCTGTTCGGGAGCCTGGAGGAGCCAAAAGGGTTTGGAAGCTTCAAAGGCTTCTTTGAAACTCAACCTTTCTGTAAAGATTTTGGCTTGCCCGCCTGTCAGGTTGAGCAGCTTGGAGACCCTGCTTGAGAAGGAAGGACTGAGTGTGGGGGAGGGAAGTGAGGAGGGGGAGGGGAGCGGATGCTGGCTCAACTCTGGAATTTTTAGTTTGCTTTGAAAGGATGCTCTGGGCTCAAGATGCCAAGAGTATTTGTCACAATCTGAACGGGGTCTCTCTCTCTCTCTCTCTCTCTCTCTCTCTCTCTCTCTTTTGTCACCTGGTGCAATGTAGTTACAGTTACAGACAGAGAGAGACCAAAGACCAGCTGCGTTTGAAGAAGACAGGGGTGGGATTTTGGCTGAATCTGATGTCCTTCCTTCCTTCCTTCCTTCCTTCCTTCCTTCCTTCCTTCCTTCCTTCCTTCCTTCCTTCCTTCTTTCTTTCCTTCCTTCCTTCTTTCTTTCTTTCCCTTTCTTCCTCCCTCCTTCTCCTTCTTTCCTTCCCTCCAGTGGTGGGTTTCAAAATTTTTTACTACCGGTTCTGTGGTTGTGGCTTGGTGGGCGTGGCATGGCTTGGTGGGCATGGCAGGGGAAGGATACTGTAAAATCTCCATTCCCACCCCATTCCAGGGGAAGGATACTGTAAAATCTCCATTCCCACCCCACTCCAGGGGAAGGATACTGCAAAATCCCCATTTCCTCCTAATCAGGTGGGAATTGGAAGGCAGAGAATCGATGGGGGCGGGGCCAGTCAGAATTTTTACTACTGGTTCTCCAAACTACTCAAAATTTCTGCTACCGGTTCTCCAGAACTGGTCAGAACCTGCTAAAACCCACCTCTGCTTCCCTCCCTCCCTCCTTCCTTCCTTCCTTCCTGTCTGGTATGGGATGCATGCCGGCCACCAGATTGGCCCATGGGCATGCATTGCAGTAACCGGAAGACTTGGTGGCTGGTGAGCAGGCTGGCTATGCAAAGTGCTTCCTTTTTGGCACCCGGTGCTGAAAAAGTTCGCCATCACTGATCTAAACCTTTTAAAGCCACCTCCTCAAAAAATGCCTAAAATCGTGCCATTGAAATATAGCCATCTTTCGCTAAAAAAAAATAAAAATAAAATTGGCAGCAGGATTTTGGCCTCTGGAGGCAGATTTAAAAGTGAACCCAAAAATGCTTCGTTTCTCATTTCCATTAGAAAAAGAGACACAGGCTGAAAAAAAAATGTAGCTCTGCCTTTTCCGGTGACATCACTCTCCTGGCTTCTCAGAACAACCTTCAGAACACGACCGTCCTGCAACAGAGCGGCAGCCCCTTCAAAATGTCGACAAAACGTCAGCAATCACACCCTGCTCTAAACCGCAAGTATCGGAGAGCTGAGGCTTTCAGTGTGGCATCTCGAGAGCTTATCGTTGGAAGCCTCTGAGAGTCAACTGAGGAGAATCTTCTTTCCCTGTAGTGCCCCCGAGGTGAGATGCAGACCGAAGCCCTTTTAATGTACCTTTCAAAGTTACTCAAGAAGCATCAAAAATGAGTGCAACGGGGGCCGTGACTTTGCAGTTAAAAACGATGCATAATTTATGGCTATTAGCATGGAAGGCTTCAAGCTGAACTCAAGGGGCGCAAAATATGCGGTCTTGCTCAGGATACAAGCCTTAGAACAAACCACCAGATGCCGTGAGATTGCACAAGACTGGAAAGCTAATTCAGATTCGAGCCGAGGTGGCGCAGTGGTTAGAGTGCAGCACTGCAGGCTACTTCAGCTGACAGCTGACTGCAGTTTGGCAGTTCAAATCTCACCGGCTCAACGTTGACTCAGTCTTCCGAGGTGGGTAAAACAGGGGCTCAGATTATTGTTTGCAATATGCTGACTCTTTAAACCGCTTAGAAAGGGCTGTAAAAGCACTATGAAGTGGTATATAAGTCTAAGTGCTGTTCTCCTTGATGGGCTCCGAGAACCAAGAATGATAAGTAGAGTGACTTAAGAGTCGGGGTTTTTTAAATAGTTCTTCATCTATAGACAGAATCTGGCCAAACTAAAGCAATTGAATCCCTACATAGCCACAAATGAACTAAATCCAACCTCTCTTGAATTCCGTTGACCCTTATCTAACTCAAACCAGGTGCCGGCCTCTAGTTGAGAAGATTCCTGTTCATCGGCTTTTAGCAATAAATCAGTTTCATTGGACCTTCATACATGGACGTCATCCTTTCATGCCTGACAAGGAGTGAAAAATAAAAAGCTGGATTTTTTCCGGGACCAAAATACACATACATCCACGGGGGGAAATTCAAATGGTTCGGACAGGCTTGGGTGAACCGGTAGGGATGATTTGAATCGGTTTGCCGAACCGGTAAAAACCACCACCCCTGGTTGGTCCTGCCCACTACTGCCTGGTTGCCACTCACACCTTCCGGCCACTTGCTCGTCCCTTTCAGCCGCTCGACCCATTCAACGTTAAATGCTGCAGCAGAGACTATCTGAACTTTTCTCCCTCCATTCACAGCGGAGCTGCTGAAGCCTGTCCCTTTAAGATACTTCGACCCCCGGGAGGGAGGGGGCTGGTGGGGGGGGGCATAAAAGGAGCAGCAGCTCCTCTGCCACAGCATTCACTATGAGCCCTTCTGGTGCTCATACACACATTTTTTTCCTACTGGGTTCTGTGGGCGTGGGGTCATGTGACCGAGTGGGCGTGAGTGACATCGAGTTCGGAGACTACAGTTGGTCCAGAACGCAGCCGCGCAAGCTGTCATGGGTGCACCTAGATACACACACATTACACCAATTCTCTGCGAGCTGCACTGGCTCCCTACTGGTCTCCGGATGCAATTCAAGGTGTTGGTTATTACCTTTAAAGCCCTACATGGCTCAGGGCCAGGTTATCTTCGAGACCGCCTTCTGCCGCATAGCTCCCAGAGACCGGTAAGATTCCACAGAGTTGGTCTCCTCCGCGTCCCGTCAGCTAAACAATGCCGGCTGGCGGGCCCGCGGGGGAGGGCCTTCTCTGTGGCTGCCCCAGCTCTCTGGAACCAGTTACCTCCTGAGGTCCGGACCATGCCCACCCTATTGGCCTTCCGAAAAGCGGTGAAGACCTGGCTTTTCCGGCAGGCCTGGGGCCATTGATCTCGCTCTTGTGATCTGGCAAGATCCGGCCATGAATGGCGTGAATGAGTTTTTAATGTTTTTAATTTTTAAATGTTTTTTATAATGATTTTTTAAAATGTATTGTGAGCCGCCCTGAGTCTTCGGAGAGGGGCGGCATATAAATTGAATTAATTGAATTAATTAAATTGGCCATGCCCACTCAGCCACAGAACTCCACCATCACCAAACCACGCCCACAGAACCGGTAGGGAAAAAATTTGAATGTCACCACTGTATACATCCGTGTAGCACTCTTGGCAACATTAAAGAAATGGCTTTTCCTTGTTTTCTCAACTTCCAGGTCTACACAGCCTCGGGGTGTTTTTTGAGATCTCTCCTCCAGGAAATAACCGGCTCTGATGCTACTTAGCTTTTTAAAATCAACCAAGGTCAGCCGGATATTGCCATCTAGCTGACCAAAGCCATTAGGCTAGCAATGCAATAAAAAAAAAATTGTGCAAAAAATATTTTCTGGACATGCGTGTTGCAAAGAGCCATCAATAAGTTATTGAGAACATGCTTCTAACAACCTCGATCTTTGAAATTCAACTCTGGTTTCCCGACTTAATTGTATCAAAGCTTTTATGAAGAGCCTGGTGGCGCAGCAGACTAATAGCCTGTTATTATCATTCAGCTGCCTGCAATTACTGCAGGTTCGAATCTCGCCAGGCTCAAGGTTGACTCAGCCTTCCATCCTTTCTAAGGTAGGTAAATTGAGGACCCAGTTTGCGGGGGCAATAAGCTGACTTTGTATAAATGTACAAAAGAATGAAGCCTATTGCTTAACGCATTGTAAGCCGCCCTGAGTCTCCGGAGAAGGGCGGCATATAAATCAAATTAAAAAAATAAAAAATAAAAAAATAAATAAAATAAAACAAACCGTGAAAAGGACAAATGCATGACTGCAAAATTTATTCTCAGCTGGTGCCCAACATATTTGTGACATGTTTTAGTGCTTCGCAGAAGGAGAGAAGCTTGTATTTATCACACCACAGGAACATCAACACCGACCAATCTGGCAATCTGGAGTTCTTATGGAGAATATGATTCCCTTATGCACAAGTCACAGGGACAAAGCACAGGGCTGGAAGATCAGCCAACTGGCCTAGGTTTTCCCCGGCAGCACAAAGCCGAGTCCTCGTCCAGATAAACCCCTTTTATTTAATTGACAGTGAATTCCTCTCCGGCAAAGTCTTTCCTCTCCAACAATCTTTCAAGATAGTTCACAATTACCGATCTTTATCAGGCTTGGCAAGTGGCCGGGCCGATATCTTTCGTCGCAATACTTGGCAAAAATGCAGGAATGAACAAGTGTCTCCTGCAAACTCCACTCCCCTTTCGCTCCTCTTTTATTCCCTCTGGGAGGGGCCATTCATCATCCACCTGTGGCTTTACTCCTGA
Organism: Arizona elegans; assembly: GCA_022577455.1. NCBI lineage: Eukaryota > Metazoa > Chordata > Lepidosauria > Squamata > Colubridae > Arizona > Arizona elegans. The sequence goes on along the minus strand of JAKOOJ010000026.1, from coordinate 10,183,397 downwards.
GTCGACCCTTGTTCCTTAGCTGTTCCGTTCTCCTGGCAACTCTGCACAGGCACACACTAGGAACAGGCTCCAGCTGTTCGTCTGCCTCACTGATGTCTGACTCCGAAGGCAGCTGATAACTGTCATACGGCCCTGGCCCCATCTCTGCCTCCAATGCAGAGCCCTCGTCAGAGCCTTCCCCAGGCTCCAGGACTGGCCCATGTTCCTCCCCAACCTCCTCACTGTCCGAATCTGCTGCCAGCTATGCTGGGTACTGGTGGGCCAGAACACTATGTTCAGTTTCGCTCAAGATGCCATCAAGTTTATATCCACCCACAGGAAAGAGTATGACAGCTGGAACATCAGGCAACTAGAAAGGATCACCAAGGCCTGTCTAATTCTAGGCTGCATCCAAACTAAAGTATCTTCCAATAGGAGAGAATATTTGTAGCTCGGGATAAATACTTTCTTAGTAGGGCTTTTGCCCCCCCCCCCCAAGCGGTGTTCTATTTTATACAAAGTCAGTTTATTGCCCCCACAAACCGGGTCCTCATTTTACCTACCTTAGAAAGGATGGAAGGCTGAGTCAACCTTGAGCCTGGTTGACTCCTCCCACCTGGCTCCTTTCCCAGACTTTCTCTCACAGCAAGTGTATATAAGCAGGGAGCAAACCCCACACTCATTCGCATCAATCAAACCTCCCTCCCTTCTAGCACTGATGATATTACCTAGTAGGGTAATGAAATGTCTACCGTGTTTCCCCGAAAATAAGATCCCATCTTATTTTTTTTTTTTTTTTGAACCCAGAAATAAGCGCTTGGCCTTATTGCCATGCACTCAAAAGCCCGATTGGGCTTCTTATCAGGGGATAATGTCTTATTTTGGGGGAAACAGGGTACAAGTTTAGAGAGCACCAAAAGTACTAAAACATCTTCAGAGAAATGGCCAAATGTGTTATTTAACTATAGTTAACTATCGTTCTGATGGTCCATTGTTACCAGTGGTGGGAAGCTGTCATTCTAACAACCGGTTCGGTGATCCCGTGCTTCACGCAGGTGTGCACAGTTTTACAAATACTAATCTTCTGTGTTACCACTTGGGAGTAACACAGCGGATGCATGGCAATTCGCGCCGCCGCGCCAATCAGCTGAGAAGATAAAACTAAGTAAACCGCAGGGGCGATGGGGGGGGGGGCGGAGATCATCGGAGCTACCGGTTTGCCTCTAATTGTTACTTTTCCTTATCTTTCCGTCACAATCTGCCCTCCCTGAAATTGAAAGATCGTTATTTTTCACTCTCTGCTAGGCAAAGAAATGGGTCAGGGGTGAAATGCTCCCAGTTCGGACCGGATTGCCTGATCCGGTAGCGATGGAGGCGGATGGTTCAGAGAACCGGTAGCAAAAATCCCTGCCCCCCCACCCCCCATTGCCCAGCTGAGCCGCTCAATCATCAGAGGCTTTTTTTATTTTTAAAAGCATTTGTTCTACAACCTCTTTGGCGGAAAAAATGTTTTTAAAAGTTTTTTAAAAAGCCTCTGATGATCGTGCGGCTCATCTGAGATCGTCAGAGGCTTTAAGAAAAAAAAGCCTCTGCCAATCAGGCAAGTCAGCTGGGATCTCGTCAGAGGCTTTTGAAAGCATTTTTTTACAACCTCTTCGCCGAAGAGGGTTTTAAAAGTAAAAAAAAAAAAAAAAGTTGGCCACACCCACTCATATTACCCCCCCACCAAGCCACGCCCACAGAACCCGTAGTAACAAATTTTACATTTCACCACTGAAATGGGTAGATTCCATTTTTTTTTTTTTTTTTTTGCGTGGTTGATTCTGGTTCCGTTGTAGGCAAAGCACACAAAAAAAATCCCTGCAATGAGGGAATAATCCAATCTATTCCTGACCTCCTTAACCATCTGCAGGAAGCAGAGCACTAAATTCAGAGCGCAGAAAAGGTCACTTCTAATGTTTGCTCAGCTCTGAGCAAGCCTGGTGCATCGGTCTTAAAAAAAAAAATGACGACGCCTGAATCCTAACAGAGAAGGCCGCATCTTCCTTCGGGGGAGGATTAATGATTATTCCACCAATGAGGCGGCGTAGAACAGTCTTCCTTACTTTCCGCCTTTTACAAAGCGATTCCCAGGAGAAGCTGCTGGGCTAGAAGTCCAGAGCATTGGAAATGAACAAGCGATTCGGGACGCCCATTTCAGTGGTGGGTTCCTCCCGGTTCCGCCGAGCTGGTAGCAGTGACGATATGACATCACCGAACCGGTTCTGCCCCCCCTCCCCCTCCCATGTTATTCTTACCTTTTATTTGGCCCCACCCCCAATCTATTGCTGCCTCCTGAGTCCCAGCTGATGGGCTAGAAGGAAAAACTGTTTAAACTCTTGCCGCGGGGCTTCAAAGAGCCGCCCTATAGCTGATCAGTGTTAAAAGGCAGTTTGGTGGTAGACCGATGCCTCGAAAAGCAAATGAATAGACTGGTGCCTCCAAAAACAAATGAGTAGATCAGTGCCTGCAAAAATAAATGGGTAGACCAGTGCCTCCAAAAACAAATGAGTAGACCGGTGCCTGCAAAAATAAATGGGTAGACTGGTGCCTGCAAAAACAAATGAGTAGACCGGTGCCTGCAAAAATAAATGGGTAGACTGGTGCCTGCAAAAACAAATGAGTAGACCGGTGCCTGCAAAAATAAATGGGTAGACTGGTGCCTGCAAAAATACATGGGTAGACCAGTGCCTCCAAAAACAGATGAGTAGACCAGTGCCTCCAAAAACAAATGAGTAGACCGGTGCCTGCAAAAATACATGAGTAGACCACTGCCTCCAAAAACAGATGAGTAGACCAGTGCCTCCAAAAACAAATGAGTAGACCGGTGCCTGCAAAAATACATGAGTAGACCAGTGCCTCAAAAAACAAATGAGTAGACTGGTAGAGCTCTACAAGCAGTTAAAAGCCTGATAAACTAGTACCTCTGCTAAATCCTAAATAATTGTCACATGATCATCAAGCCACGTCCACAAAATAAGCCACACCCACAGAACTGGTAGTAAAAAAATGTAGAACCCACCCCTGGCCTGTATCCATCAAGGGAAACCAGACTGGAGTTCAAGCCAGCCTCGGGTAGATTGAACTCAGTTTCTTTAATGAACTCGATCTGAACTATTAGCCCTCCTCGTAAAAAGCTGAACAATGGGAAGGGACCTGGAAACCAAACGCGGGAAAAAAGAAAACATTTAAAAAAAAAATTGGATAGACTGCAAGAAAACATTTCTCGAGCCGAGAAGGAGAAATGCAGAAATGTTTCCAGCTCTCTCAAAAAGTCCTGGAAATCTTAACAGATTAACAGAGCGGGAAGGGACCTTGTAGGTCATCTAGTCCAACACCTCCCCCCCAAAGCAGATCCTACATCCGTGGTGGGATTCAAAAAATTCTGTGGGCATAACTTGGTGGACATAACTTGGTGGGCGTGGCAGGGGAAGGATACTGCAAAATGTCCATTCCCATCCCACTCCAGGGGAAGGTTACTGCAAAATCCCCATTCCCTCCCCACTCCAGGAGAAGATTACTGCAAAATCCCCATTCCATCCCCACTTCAGGGGAAGGATACTGCAAAATCCCCATTTTCTCCCGATCAGCTGGGACTCGGGAGGCAGAGAATAGATGGGGATGGGGCCAGTCAGAATTTTTTATTATTATTATTTTTTTATTTTTATATGCCGCCCTTCTCCGGAGACTCAGGGCGGCTTACAATGCGTTAAGCAATAGCCTTCATACTTTTGTATATTTTATACAAAGTCAGCTTATTGCCCCCACAAACCGGCTCCTCATTTTACCCACCTTAGAAAGGATGGAAGGCTGAGTCGACCTTGAGCCTGGTGAGAATTGAACTTGCAGTAATTGCAGGCAGCTGGATGTTAAATGCTGCCTTAGTAGGAGGCATTAGCCTCCTATGCCACTCAGGCTCCTCACTCAGGCTCCTTTTACTACCGGTTCTCCAGAACTGGTCAGAACCTGCTGAAATCCACCTCTGGGTTGAAACTAATCAAGGAGAGAAGCTACTTAGAACTAAGGAGAAATTTCCTGACAGTGAGAACAATTAACCAGTGGAACAACTTGCCTCCAGAAGTTGTGAATGCTCCAACACTGGAAGTTTTTAAGAAGAGGTTGGATAACCATTTGTCTGAAATGGTATAGGGCTTCCTGCCTGAGCAGGGGGTTGGACTAGAAGACCTCCAAGGTCCCTTCCGACTCTGTTATTCTATTTTCTTCAACTTCTTCATGAGGGAATGGAAGGGGAACACATCCATTCCCAGGAAATCTCTCGGAGGGAACGTTTATTTGACCCGAAAGCAAAAGGCACTCAGGATCTGGTTTTGCTACAGCACATTTCTAAGGCTTGCTATGCCAGGAACTATTTAGGAAGTATGTGCCTATTTAGGAAGCCCTAATGTCCAGCAACAGGAAGCCAAAAATAACACAATTAACTTGGCAAGGTGTTACAAGCCTTCACCAGAGCCAAGATTGCAGGACACACTCGTCTTTTCAACATTCACGTAGAGCCTCACCTTGGTGTTGATGCAACAGCAATAACAATATTAATATTTTTTTAAAAAAGAAGAAAGGTATCAATATAGATGAGGAGGGAATTAACACAGAATAACAGAGTTGGAAGGGACTTTGGAGGTCTTCTAGTCCAACCCCGTGCTCGAGCAGGAGACCCTCTTTTGCCCTTGAGAGAATAGAATAGAATAGAATAGAATAGAATAGAATAGAATAGAATAGAATAGAATAGAATAGAAGAGAAGAGAAGAGAAGAGGAAGGGACCTTGGAGGTCTTCTAGTCCAACCCCCTGCTCAGGCAAGAAACCTTACACCACTTCAGGCAAATGGTTATTCAACCTCTTCTTAAAAACCCCAATGTTGGAGCATTCACAACTTCTGGAGGCAAGTTGTTCCACTGGCTAATTGTTTTAACTGTCAGGAAATTTCTCCTTAGTTCTAAGTTGCTCCTCTACTTGATTAGTTTCCACCCGTTGCTTCTTGTCCTGCCTTCAGGTGGTTTTGATCTCCTCCTCTTTGTGGCAGCCCCTCAAATATTGGAAGTCTGCTACCATGTCTTGCCTACTCCTTCTTTTCATCATTATACTGTGATGTATACATTTATATGTATGTATTCTATTCCTTTCCCCTTTTTGCCTCTCTCTTTTGTTTTTCTGTGGCTTTTCACTTCATTTTTTCCCACCAGGAATTTGTCTCCGTTCAAGTAGAAGTTAAAAATACCCATCTATTTGTTTCTTGCATGGATGATCAATCAACGTTTGTCACTGCCCTGTCAGCATTTACAAATCTCTATTATTATAGGATGCCTGGATGCCGAGCTATGGAAGCACATAAAATATATGCTGAGTGATTCGTTTCATTTTCTCTTCTTTATTTATATCGGCCTAAAAACTGATCAAACGTAAAACAGAATGCCTCAAAATGAGGTCAATCAATCTTTTTTCCCCCGTAAACTACCACCACTTCAGTTCTTGCTGCTGGTTGGTTCAAAGGTCCAGAAAAGAATGCAATAAGATGGATGGATGGATGATGGATGGATGGGCAGGTGGATAGATAAGATAGATAGATAGATAGATAGATAGATAGATAGATAGATAGATAGATAGATAGATAGATAGATAGATAGATGATGGATGGATAGATAGATATAATGGACAGGCGGGCAGGCGGATGGATGGATGGATGGATGGATAGATAGATAGATAGATGATGGGTGGATGGATGGATAGATATAATGGACAGGCGGGCAGGCGGATGGATGGATGGATGGATGGATAGATAGATAGATGATGGGTGGATGGATGGATAGATATAATGGACAGGCAGGCAGGCGGATGGATGGATGGATGGATGGATGGATAGATAGATGATGGGTGGATGGATAGATGATAGATAGATAGATGCTCTTTATCAGCTATAAAACAGTTAATCCACCCCCAAACTGGCTGTGTCAATCCATTGTTCTTGATATCCATTTCTTTCTTTCTTTCTTTCTTTCTTTCTTTCTTTCTTTCTTTCTTTCTTTCTTTCTTTCTTTCTTTCTTCTTTCTTTCTTTCTTTCTCATTCATTCATTCATTCATTGTATTGGCCCCCCCATCTTATCTCAGGGTAACTCTGGACCATATTGAGTTTAAAATTCTTTTCGGAATATATTTGCCTACTTCGAATGCAAAACTGTAGCTCTACAAGCAAAGGTGACTAAAAGGTAAAGGCAAAGAATCCCCTCGCACATATGTGCTAGTCGTTCCCAACTCTAGGGGGCAGTGCTCATTTCCGTTTGAAAGTCAAAGAGCCAGCACTGTCCGAAGACGTCTCCGTGGTCATGTGGCCGGCATGACTCAACACCAAAGGCCCATGGAACGCTATTCCCTTCCCACCAAAGGTGGTCCCTATTTTTTCTACTTGCATTTTTTACCTGCTTTTGAACTGCTAGGTTGGCAGAAGCTGGGACAAGTCACGGGAGCTCACCCCCGTTACGCGGCACTAGGGATTCGAACCACCGAACTGCTGACCTTTCGATCGACAAACTCAGCGTCTTAGCCGCTGAGCGACTATTTTACACCAAAACAGGTTTATGCAAAATTCAATCAAATATTCCCCAGCACCGACTATAAAACAAATAGATTCAGATTAACAGAGTTGGAAGGGACCTTGTAGGTCATCTAGTCCAACGCCCTGCCCAAGCAGGAGTCCTTACACCATCTGGTTACTTGAACTAAATGAATACCATTTCGGCTTCCGTTTCCCTCCCTTTGGCCAATGGAACTGCCTTACGGACTCCCCGTTTCTCACCTCAGACATCCTGACGTATTCTTGAAGACTGTACTCCACTCTGCGTCGCGAGGCTTCGAATCTTCGTTCGGCTCATTCTCCCACCCCGAATGAGGGATGATCACTTCATTGGTCAGCGTCTGAAGACCGTGGTTAATGATCACCATTTTGAGGGGTTCGTAAGATGACAGGTTCCAGAGGGTGCCTTGAGTAGGACGAAACAGTGGAAAACAGTCGGTGGAAATGAGCAGGAAAACATGTATAAGCTTATTTGTTTGTTTGTAAAGGTAAAGGTTCCCCTCACACATATGTGCTAGTCGTTCCCGACTCTAGGGGGCGGTGCTCATCTCCGTTTCAAAGCCGAAGAGCCAGCGCTGTCTGAAGACGTCTCCGTGGTCATGTGGCCGGCATGACTCAACGCCAAAGGCACACGGAAGGCTGTTCCCTTCCCACCAAAGGTGGTCCCTATTTTTCTACTTGCATTTTTTACCTGCTTTCGAACTGCTAGGTTGGCAGAAGCTGGGACAAGTCACGGGAGCTCACCCCGTTATGCGGCACTAGGGATTCGAACCGCTGAACTGCCGACCTTTCGATCGACAAGCTAAGCGTCTTAGCCACTGAGCCACCGCGTCCCTTGTTTATTTGTATCTCATCGTTATTATTTTTACAAATAACTCAAGGTGGTGAACACATCCAACACACCCTGCTCCTCTTATTTTTCTCACAACCATCCCGCGAGGTGGGTTGGGATTGAGCGTTGTTGGTTGGCTTTCATGGCTAAGGGAGGATTTGAACTCACGATCGCTCACTTTCTAGTTTGCTGCCTTAACCACTAGTCTAAACTGGCTCTAGGTTTGCCCTGTGGGTCACATTGCAAAGGGGAAAGCAACGCGATTTAAATACTGTGATCCAAACAGAGCAGTCCTTTTTGGCACTCGGACAAATTGGCCATCAACGGGCACATAGAGATAAACAACATCTACATGCCATTCAAAAATAATCAAGATGCCAAAAAGGAAACAAGATACTGATGATGTTATCTAGTTGGGCCATGAAACATTTGCAAGCAAACCACCAAGCTCAGCGAGCACCAAGGACCCCACAGTCCTCCTCCTCCTCCTCCTCCACTCCACAAACCTACCCCCTTCTAACACTGATGATGTTCCCTAGTTTGGTTGTGAAACATCTGCAAGAAAACTACCAAGCTCAGAAAGCATCAAGGACCTCCTCCTCCTCCTCCTCCTCCTCCTCCTCCTCCTCCTCCTCAAACCCAGCCCCTTCTAACACTGGTAACACTGATGATACTACCTAGTTCGGTCATGAAACATCTGCAAGAAAACCACCAAGTTCAGAAAGCATCAAGGACCCCACAGTTAAACCCTGAGCTACATATATTCTCTTCTATTAAAACCAGCGGTGAAATCCGCCCGGTTCTATCTGGCTTGCCGAACCTGTAGCGCCGGGGGTGGGAGGCTCCGCTCACCCACCGGAATGTCATTACATCCTGTTTTTTTTTTTTTTACCTTCTGCGCTCCTGTTCCCGAAGGTCAGTGGATTTCACCGCTGATTGAAACTCAAATACTCCCATCAAACCCAACCATGAAAAAAACCAGACGGGAAAGAAAAATTCCTGAACTGAACCATCTCCTAATCCGGATTGGAAAATTTATATTTTTAGGAGTCAAGGCCTTCTCGCATCCCAAGGGCAACGGCATTCAATCGTTTTTAGGGGTATTGTTAAAAGAAATATGTCCCAAACGGAATTTTATCTCCAACCGCTTGCAATGCTTAAGTGGCACTTCAGCTCCAGAGCCAGAAAGGGCAAACTGATCTCGGATGATTTAAAACATACCCCGATTCAATGTGACCTCCAAACGAGTCCTGTCTCACTCTCTCTCTCTGCAGACTGATGGCCGTCCTCATCTGCATTATGCTTCCAAATCGATGTAAAATCAGGTCGGTCCTGTGGGTGGCTTGCTTTTACAACCATCACAACCAATACTACAGGTAGGCCTCGACGGAGCCCAAAATCTCTCTCGCTAAGCGAGACGTTTGTTAAGCCAAGGTGGCGCAGTGGTTAAGAGTGCAGTACTGCAGGCTACTTCGGCTGACTGCTAGCTGCAGTTCGGCAGCTCGAATCTCACCAGGCTCAAGGCTGACTCAGCCTTCCATCCCCTGAGGTGGGTAAAATGAGGACCCAGATTGTTGGGGGCAAGAGACTGACTCTGTAAACTGCTTAGAGAGGGCTGTAAAAGCACTATGAAGCGGTATATAAGACTAAGTGCTATTGCTATTTGTCTCTATGTCTGTCTACTATCTATCTATCTATCTATCTATCTATCTATCTATCTATCTATCTATCATCTACCTACCTATCATCTATCTATCTATCTATCTATCTATCTATCTATCTATCTATCATCTATCATCCATCCATCCATCCATCCATCCATCCATCCATCTCTGTGGAATGAACTGCCCCCGGAAGTGAGTAAGATCTCCGACCTCTGGGTATTTCGCTGTGCAACCAAGACCCTGTTAACTATCAACATAATAATTTTAAATTGGGTGTTTTAAATTTCTGGGTTTTTAAATTGAGCCGAATTATTTAATAATTTTAAATTATTTTAATTGATCTTTGTCTTGTGCTTTTAATAGGCTATACACCACCCTGAGTCCTTTGGGAGAAGGGCGGTATAGAAATAAAATAATAACAACAACAACAACAACAACAACAACAACAATAATGAGAAATTTCCTGACAGTGAGAACAATTAATCAGTGGAACAACTGGAATGGAATGGAATGGAAGGGAAGGAAGGGAAGGGATGGGGAGGGGAGGGGAGTAGAGAGAGGAGAGGAGAGGAGAGGAGAGGAGAGGAGAGGAGAGGAGAGGAGAGGAGAGGAGAGGAGAGAAGAGAAGAGAAGAGAAGAGAAGAACAGAGTTGGAAGGGACCTTGGAGGTCTTCTAGTCCACCCCTCTGCTCAGGCAGGAAACCCTACACCACTTCAGACAAATAGTTGTCCAATCTCCTCTTAAAATCTTCCAGTCTTGGAGCATCCACAACTTCTGGAGGCAAGTCGTTCCACTGATTAATTGTTCTCATTGTCAGGAAATTTCTCCTTCGTTCTAGGTTGCGTCTCTCCTTGATTAGTTTCCACCCATTGCTTTTTGTCCTGCCTTCAGGTGCTTTGGAGAATAGCTTGACTCCCTCTTCTTTGGGGAAGCCCCTGAGTTGCCTCCAGAAGTTTTGGGTGCTCCAAAACTTGGAGACTTTTAAGAAGAGATTGGACAACCATTTGCCTGAAATGGGAGGGTCTCCTGGCTTGAGCAAAGGATTGGACCAGAAGATCTCCAAAGTCCCTTCCAGCTCTGTTATTCTATTATTCTCTGGCCAGTAAATGGTGAGATGACAAGAATTGGGGGGGGGGAACCCTATTGTTCCTTCTGGCTCAGCGTCACAGCGATTAGTTCTCAAGAAATGCACAAAACCCAGGCAATTATCTTTGATTTCTTCCCAAGCACTTATCGTAAAGGGCCGAAAATTTCCAAGCCAGTGCATTTCAAGACCAACTACCGCCATCCTCATATTCAAGAGCAAAAAAAAAAGGTTATTATGACTATTATTTTAAGATTGTAATTGCTGAGCGCAATTCGAGAACGAGAAAAAGCTGCATTCCATATTCAATTTGCAAATAATTCAATTTGCAAAGCCGGTAATGAAAGATTTATCCAAATGTTTGGTCTTTGTAATGTACGGTGGAGACTCAGAACGCTACTTAAACTCACCGATGTGTTTTGAAATCGATAGGAAATTATTCCGACTAATGCTGCTTGACAAAAAAAAAAAAGCCTGAGACTGTACGTTTGTTTGTTTTTTTTTGCAAAGGTTGAGAAACGAGTGGTCACTTTCCAAACGCAAAAAACAAAACAAAAAAAAAACTTGTGGTCGGTTGAGGGTCATGTTCAAGCCATACCACTGGGGTTTGTTTAACAAGGTTAATTGTCAATAAAATTAATAAACCAGGTTTAGCAAGGTAAATTGTTGGAAGAAAGTGTCCATCTGGGTTCAGTTCCAAGTGGTGAGAAAGACGCTGGGAAACATGGAGGCTGTTTGGAAAGATGGTTTAATGGTGGATGGGACCACATGAGTTTTTTGGGTCCTGGGCAATTGAGCACATGGAAGAGAGAGAGGGGGGGAGGGAGGGAGGGAGGGAGGGAGAGGGGGGAGAGAGAGAGAGCGGGTGGGAGAGAGGGAAAGGGGAAAGAGAGAGGAAGAGGGGAGAGAGAGAGGGAAGGAGAGAGGGAGATGGAGAGGGAGGGAGAGGGAGAGGGGAGAGAGGGAGGGAGACGGAGAAGGAGAGGGAAGAGAGAGAGATGGAGGGAGAGAGGGAGACAGAGAGGGATGGAGAGGGAAAGGGGAGAGGGGGAGGGAGAGAGGGAGGAAGACAGAGAGGGAGACAGAGAGGGAGGGAGAGGGGAGAGAGAGGGAGGGAGAGGGGAGAGGGAGGGAGAGAGGAGAGATTGATTTATACCCTCTCTTCAGCTTTGAATTTGAGCTTATCCTATTGGTTGCAGTCAGACTCCCACGGGGCTATCCCTTCATAGCTGAGGTTGTCTGTGTCCCAGGCTTGGTTGAATCTTGCTGGGTGATTCAATGAAGGGCAATTTCCTATTGTGGCTGAAAGGCTTTGCCCTGAAGGATAATCCCATCCTCCTGGAGTTGAAGGTCTTTTGTCTTGTAGACAAAAGTCTACAAGAGTTTATGTCTGTAGAATTTTTACTACTGGTTTTCCGAACTACTCAAAATGTCCGCTACCGGTTCTCCAGAACTGGTCAAAAGCTGCTGAACCCCGCCTCTGTTCTGGCTAATATAAATCGCACGTCACAGCTGTTCATTATCCATCTGATTGCTGGAAATACCAGTTTGCCCGAACTGGTAGCATTTTTTAAATAGCGGTTCGCCCGAACCGTTCTGAACCGGTAGCATTTCACCCTTGACCCTCCTGCAAATTCCAACGCAGAGCCAAAAATGGGATTTCTGCTCTGGAGACTTACGGCTTTCTTTGCCACCAAGCTCTGAACCATTGTCAAATTCTCCCAAGAATTACTTTGCGATAAATACCCCGAGGGGAAAGAAAAGCCACTTAAGATGCTCAGTTCCTCCAGCTGTTCTCCAAGGGAGGGTAATGAGTTTGTTGCAACCCAATCTCCTTTGGGAACTCTTATGCCACACCTAGTTTTTATCACGCCGAGAAAAGCCAGGCCATATGCTGCTTTCTCACATCGTTATTTTCTTTTTCTTTAGGGCCTCCTTGTTCCCATTCCGCTCTGTGTTGTGAATCAGAAAATGAGCAGCGGAGATGCAATGTTCTCTCGGAGCCTCAGGAGACCACATCCAAGCTGAGGCATAAACAAAAATGTTATGAATTGTGGCTGAATCAACCGACAAATTTACCCAGAACAGATTGAGTTTGCTGACTGGACAAACCTCAGTGTTTTTTAATCTAGGACAGTGATGGCGAATCTTTTTGGAACCGCGTGCCCAAACTGGAGCACACATGCGAAGTGTTAATACCACTTTACAAGGCCTTGGTAAGGCCACACTTGGAATATTGCATTCAGTTTTGGTCGCCATGATGTAAAAAAGATGTGGAGACACTGGAAAGAGTGCAGAGAAGAGCAACAAAGATGATTAGGGGACTGGAGGCTAAAACATAGGAAGAACTGTTGCTGGAACTGGGCTTGTCTAGTTTAATGGAAAGGAAGACTAAGGGAGACATGATAGCAGTCTTCCAATATCTCAGGGGCTGCCCCAAAGAAGAGGGAGTCAAACTATTCTTCAAAGCACCTGAGGTTAGGACAAGAAGAAACCAATCAAGGAGAGAAGCAACTTAGAACTAAGGAGAAATTTCCTGACAGTGAGAACAATGAATAAGTGGAGCATTTAGAAAGCAAAGGTTGTACCAACAGTGACAGGCTCCAGGGGTGCAATCGCAAAATTTCTGGAGCACAGCTTCAACACCATCAACACTGACAAAATGGAGGAGGAGAGGGAGGAGAAGGAGAAGAAGAAGAGGAGGAGGAGGAAATATAGAGGACTAGAAGGAGAAGGAGTGATGGAAGGGAGGAGGAGGAGGAGATAGATAATGAGCAAGAAAGGAGGAAAAGGAGGAGGAGGAGGAAAAGGAGGAGGAGGAGGAGGAGGAGGAAAAGGAGGAGGAGGAGGAGGAGGAGAGAAGGAGGAGAGGAGGAGGAGGAGGAGGAGGAGGAGAGGAAGAAGAAGAAACAACCCCAACTACTGACCTGTAATGAGTTCTCGTACTTCCATATCACTCGTCTTGCGCAACAACCGGATCAAAGCTGGGATCCCATCACAATTCTTGATGGCAACTTTGTTCTCATTATCCTTCCCATAGGATATGTTCCGGAGGGCCCCACATGCTTTGCGGTGGACCTCAGGCTTGGGATGGTCCAGCAGACCCACCAGGATGGGAATGCCCTTGAGATGTCTCACGTCCTTCTTGATCTTATCGTTCTCGTAGCAGAGATGCTGGAGGTAGGCTGCTGCGTTGGATTTCACGGGATCGATGGGGTGGCTGAGCATGGCGATGACTTCGGGGAGATCTGGGTCTCGCCACCGGGGGTCTTTGCGAATGCTGTCAATGGAGGGGGAGCGCTTGCCCAGGCGGTCGATGCTGGCCATGCTACCCCTTTCGGGTTGCGCCAAAGGTGCCGCGTAGCTGCCGTGCAAGTAGGGAATCCTCTCGTTGACGATTTCGCTCTCAATGGGATCCTCATAGCTCCTGTTGAGAAAGGAACCATAGTAGGGGATGAGTTGTTAAAATAGAACAGAATAATAGAATAGAATAGAATAGAATAGAATAGAATAGAATAGAATAGAATAGAATAGAATAGAATATGAAATGGGAATAGAGTAGAGTAGAGTAGAATAGAATAGAATAGAATAGAATAGAATATGAAATGGGAATAGAATAGAATAGAATAGAATAGAATAGAATAGAATAGAATAGAATAGAATAGAATAGAAATAAGGAATGGAATGGAGTGGAGTGGAGTGGAGTGGAGTGGAGTAGAATAAAATAGAATAGGAGTAGGGTAGAATAGGAGTAGAGTGGAATAGAATAGAACAGGAATAGGAATAGGAATAGAATACAAAATGAATAGAATAGAAATAGAAATAGAATAGAATAGAAATAAGGAATGGAATGGAATGGAATGGAGTGGAGTGGAGTGGAGTGGAGTAGAATAAAATAGAATAGGAGTAGGGTGGAATAGAATAGAACAGGAATAGGAATAGAATACAAAATGAATAGAATAGAAATAGAAATAGAATAGAATAGAAATAAGGAATGGAATGGAATGGAATGGAGTGGAGTGGAGTGGAGTGGAGTAGAATAAAATAGAATAGGAGTAGGGTGGAATAGAATAGAACAGGAATAGGAATAGAATACAAAATGAATAGAATAGAATAGAATAGAAATAGAAATAGAAAAGAAATAGGAATAGAATAGAATAGAATAGAATAGAATAGAATAGAATAGAATAGAATAGAATAGAATAGAATAAAATAGAATTTGTATATTTATATTTATATTTATATTTATATTTATATATTGACGGTGACAGTGTCCCGGGGTCCTGTAATCCCCTTTTGCGACCCTCTGACCAGCAAAGTCAAGGGGAAAGCCAGATCCACTTAACAACCATGGCAAGAAAGGTCATATACTGGGGCAAAACTCACTTAACAACTGTCTCGCTTAGCAATGGAAATTTTGCGCTCAGTTGTGGTCGTACGTCAAGGATCACCATGGGCAGCAGACAAGAATGAGTAGGTGATGGAGGAGCCATTGCTGGGGTTCTGACCCACCTCCCCAAACACGACAAACCCTCTGACGTGAACTCAAAAGATTCCTTTATTAGGAGCGCCGGCAGCCCCGGCAAAAAGTTTCTCTCTCACCGCAGGCTAACAAGTCTGTCCAGCTGGGAGAGGAATAGTTGTCTGCCACATCTATTCATCTCCGCCCCCTGCCTTTTATCCCCAGAGTTAGGGTGGGGCTTCACTAGCAGCAGTGGTTCTTCCGTCCCAAGGACCAGCCCATAAATTTCCACTGCTCTCCTCTCCTCTGCCTATTGTGCATCTGCGTGTCAGGCACTGGACCCAGCTGTTCCTCCTCTTCCTCATAGCCACCTCCAGACCTGGGGACTGTTGACTCTCCATCTAAGGGCTGACGGACAGCCCAGTCTCCACCTCTCTCTCTCTGCCAGCTCCATTCCCTCTTCCCCCTTGGAGGTCTCAGGTTGCCTTGATGCTGACTCTGACTCCCACCCCTCCTCCTCCTCCTCTTATTCGGCTGCTGGAGGGGCCACAACAGGTGGGAACAGAAAGGCTGCCGAAAGACATCCCTCTCCATGGAGCGTGTCCTGACCACGATCTGTCCTGACCATGATCCTACCAACGTGGCTTATACATACACACTCCCAGCTAGACCATTGCCAGAAACCATGCTTGCTCAGCCAAGCTTGCTCAGAAAGAACGAGAAGCCTGTTTTGATATAGTTATTCAGGAATAGGAGGCTGTCACATCCGTGCGTTTTATTATTTTAGGTGGTCCCAGAACCCCAATGCTGGAGAGCTCCCAGTTTTCACAGCTGGTGGGAAGACGCCCTTTGCAACAGGCTTCATGGTTTATGCAAAGCCAGGATGAAATGAACCACGGCTTAATAATGCGGGAACCCCCAGCGCCATCGTTGGCACGTTTTCCAGCCAAGACAAAAACGGCAGCAACCTGCCAAATTTGCGCATTTCTGTTTCTTGGCTTCGGAGTGTTGCAACACCGCAGAGAGATTTATCTCTCTTCCTTTCCAAACGCTTTCATGACCCCCCACACCCCCGAATAAACCTGGATTATATTAGCAGAATTTAAAAAGTAAAAAGTGGTCACTTCCAGGGCTAGGACCTTACAAAGGATCCGGTTAGGTCACGATAATATGTTTGTTTGTTTGTTTGTTTGTTTGTTTGTTTGTTTGTAACATCCTGAAATAAACTAAGCAGGAAGTTTAATGAATAGGAAAGTAAAAAAAGAAAATAAGAAAAATGAAGAAAGGAAGGAGGGAGGGAGGGAGGGAGGGAGGGAGGGAGGAAGGAAGGAAGGAAGGAAGGAAGGAAGGAAGGAAGGAAGGAAGGAGGCAAACCTTTTATGCACACCCTTATTGCAATATGTATTATTAATTAGTTTCCCGGGCTGCAATTTACGGTGTCTCAACAGCCATTATGTCTGCTTTTATGCAGGAGAGCCGTTTCCATTCTTCAGCAGAAAAGAAGATAATAATGTTACATTCATATTAATATTTTTCCTTGTAAGAAGCGAAAAAGCCTTCCTTGAATATTAAGGGATGCCCAGACGGAGCTGAACTGAGCTTCCCTCCCTTAATTCGCAGTGAGATGTACCTGCTTTAAGGCCGGTCTGGAAACCGACTCAAAAAAACCCGAACTATTTCTTCCGTCTTAAATTCAGCAAGTTTAATTGTGCATCTTGCAGACCCCACTAGAGAGGCGCATGGCATCTGCTTCAATCCCCAGCTGGTTTTTCCACAGCTGAGCCTCCAAGCAACCGGTTTCCTTCTCATCTACTCCCTTCCTTCTTTGCTCCGGGGATGGAGATGGCAGAAAGAAGAAATGGGTTTGTTCCAGTGAGTGGTTCACAAACGGGCAAAGAGGAATCGCAGGAGAAAGAAAGAAAGAGAGAGCGAGAGCGAGAGAGAGAAGGAAGGAAGACAGAAAGAAAAACAGAAAGAAAGAAAGAGAAGAAAGACAGAAAGAAAGAAAAACAGAAAAACAGAAAGAAAGAAAGAAAGAAAGAAAGGAAAGCAGAAAGAAAGAAAGAAGGAAGGAAAGAGAAGGAAGAAGAAAGAGAAGAAAGACAGAAAGAAAAACAGAAAGAAAGAGAAGAAAGACAGAAAGAAAGAAAAACAGAAAAACAGAAAGAAAGAAAGAAAGAAGAAAAGAGAAGGAAGAAGAGAAGACAGACAGAAAGAAAAACAGAAAGAAAGAAAGAAAGAAAGAAAGAGAAGACAGAAAGAAAAACAGAAAGAAAGAAAGAAAGAAAAGAAAGAAAGAAAGAAAGAAAGGAAAGCAGAAAGAAAGAAAGAAGGAAGGAAAGAGAAGGAAGAAGAAAGACAGAAAGAAAGAAAAAGAAGGAAGGAAGAAAGAAAGAAAGAAAGAAGAAAAGAGAAGGAAGAAGAAAGAGAAGAAAGACAGAAAGAAAAACAGAAAGAAAGAAAGAAGAAAAGAGAAGGAAGAAGAGAAGACAGACAGAAAGAAAAACAGAAAGAAAGAAAGAAAGAAAGAAAGAAAGAAGGAAAGAAAGGAAAGCAGAAAGAAAGAAGGAAGGAAAGAGAAGGAAGAAGAAAGAAAGACAGAAAGAAAGAAAAACAAGGAAGGAAGGAAGGAAGAAAGAAAGAAAGAAAGAAGAAAAGAGAAGAAGAAAGAGAAGAAAGACAGAAAGAAAGAAAGAAAGAAGAAAAGAGAAGGAAGAAGAGAAGACAGACAGAAAGAAAAACAGAAAGAAAGAAAGAAAGAGAAGAAAGACAGAAAGAAAAACAGAAAGAAAGAAAAGAAAGAAAGAAAGAAAGGAAAGCAGAAAGAAAGAAAGAAGGAAGGAAAGAGAAGGAAGAAGAAAGAAAGACAGAAAGAAAGAAAAAGAAGGAAGGAAGGAAGGAAGGAAGGAAGGAAGGAAGGAAAGAAAGAAAGAAAGAAAGAAAGAAAGAAAGAAAGAAAGAAAGAAAGAAAGACTTCTGCAGGTCTTCCCTCTGTTTGGAAAGCCTATGCTCCTAGTCCTCAGTGAGGTGCTTCTGCTGAGCCTCCTTTTTGGCCAGATCCAATTTGAACTGAGCCAACTGTTTTGCCAACTCTTTCTCGTGGTGGCTCCTTAGCTCCAACAATTGCTTCCTGTTGGGGTCCTAAGGAGCCTGGATGGGGAGGCGAGGAGTGGCTGAGAGGGGAGGGGCGAGGAGAGGAGAGGCCGGCAAGGTGCCTCTCGACATCGAGTTGGCCACCCCCACCCAGTCACATGACCACCTAGCCACGCCCACCCAGCCGGTCATTAGGCAGATCATATTAGTGGCCCGCAGGATTTAAAATGATGAATTTAATGGTCCCTGAGGTCCGAAAAATTGGGGATCCCTGTTCTCACCTGTGCACACCTGAAGAAATCAATGAAGGGAACACCACACCAATGTACCAGTTCAGGCTTAGTGTTACACTGCACGTACCAGCATTTTATTTTTGATCTTCCAGAGATGGCTTTGGAGGAATGAATCATCCCAACCAGAGCAGCCTACTGAGAGGAGGAGGAGAAGACCCTTCTCTTGGAAGGAGAAACGGGCGTTGGCAAGCGGTGCCCCCCCCCCGAGCCCCCATCGATCATTGCCCTGGTATTAAATTATTTCCAAAGCTTCTTTGTTTGGGTTTTGCTCCTATCCACTAAAGTCTCTGTCACCGAGTCCATCATTGCAAAACAAACAGGATTACAGACCCTGCTGCTTTCCATTAGCTCTTACAGCCCCTGACCTTCAAACAAGATTGACCCTGGGAAGCGGCTGTTCCTGGGGGAAAAAAATAACCAGAGATTAAGGATGCTCTCAAACTCGGAATGCAAGCATTCTTGCCTTTCCAACGACGGGTAAGACGGAAGATTTTTCTTGCCGTTTTGAAACCTGGGGAAGGCCACGGTGGAAATTGCATTCATCTAGACAAGGGGTGGCGGAAACATACC
Organism: Arizona elegans; assembly: GCA_022577455.1. Classification (NCBI taxonomy): domain Eukaryota; kingdom Metazoa; phylum Chordata; class Lepidosauria; order Squamata; family Colubridae; genus Arizona; species Arizona elegans. The sequence goes on along the minus strand of JAKOOJ010000026.1, from coordinate 10,164,794 downwards.
TCTTGTCTTCTGTTGCCCACGGAGGTGGGGGTGGGGGTGGTTTGTGGAGGTTATTTTTGTTGTTGGGCTTATCTACACTTTTGTTCTCTCCCGTTTAAACAGCCTGGAGAGGCTTTGTTGTTATCAACCACTCAGAGTCACTCACGTGAGATGGCTGGGATAGAAATTTAGATGATAGATAGATAGATAGATAGATAGATAGATAGATAGTTAGATAGATAGATAGATAGATAGACAGATGATTGATAGATAGATATAGAATGATAGATGATAGATAGACAGACAGACAGACACAGACAGACAGACAGACAGATAGATAGATATAGATATAGATGATTGATAGATGATAGATAGACAGACAGACAGATGATAGATATAGTTGATAGATAGATAGACAGATAGACAGATAGATATAAATAGACAGACAGACAGACAGACAGACGGATGATAGATATAGATGATAGATAAACAGATAGATAGATAGATAGATAGATAGATAGATAGATAGATAGATAGATAGATATAGATATAGATGATTGATAGATGATAGATAGACAGACAGATGATAGATATAGGTGATAGATAGATAGATAGATAGATAGATAGATAGATAGATAGGAGAGATATGGATAGAGGATGGATGGATGGATGGATGGATGGATATGGATACAGTAGGGAAGGAGAGAGAGATGGAGAGAGAGAGAGATTGGATAGAGCAGGTAAGTAGAGATGGATGGATGGATGGATGGATATGGATACAACAGGGAAGGAGGGAGAGAGATGGAGAGAAGAGAGAGATATGGATAAAGCAGGTAAGTAGAGAGAGAGTGATGGGTGGATGGGTGGATGGATGGATAGATAGAACAGGTAAGTAGAGATGGATGGATGGATGGATGGATGGATGGATAGACAGATATGGATACAGCAGGTAAGCAGAGAGAGAGAGCGAGCGAGAGAGAGAGAGAAAGAGAGAGAGAGGGATATGGATAGATAGATGGATGGATGGACAGACAGACAGACAGAAATGGATAGAGCAGATAAGCAGATAGACAGAAGATATTTATAAATGCCAACCTGCCCAGATTTCTAGCACATTTGGAGAAAACAGCTGTTCCAGTCATCGTGGAAAATGCCACTTTGCTTCATTGAGTTTACAAAATAAATCACAGTGAGTTGTAACACTGCCCTGCGTGCCCGTGTATGATGTATGAACCATAGTGCCTTTCTCAAAAGAAATCATACATTAACTTACATATGTATTTAAACATGACGTGCATATATTCCTAGCCCAAAATGGAATTTCAAAGAATTTACAAGAGAGTTCCAAAGAAAGCAATTGTCAAACGCAGACTAGGCCATTATCCTCACCCACCACAGGGCAATATTACAGAAATAAAAGTGATCTATAGCCAGCTAAACAACAGGTAAATATGTAATTGATCAAACTTAGCCATTTCAGCATGGAAAACTCATGAGGGTTATAAATAAGGCAGGCCCTGAATTCTGCTTTTAGGAGGATAAATTCTCCTTTCTAAAAATACTCCTTAAAGGAACATTAAGCTGGTTTCTTTTTCAATCCCATTTTTTAAAAAGCCAAAATAAAGCCCTCTCAATAGATGAATAACAGGAAAAAGCTGGTGGTGGAATATTGGTAAATATTGGTAAAATACAAGATATTTCAAGAAGGAAACGCCTTGATGCTGACTTACAACCAGGGGTGAAATCCAGCAGCTTCTGACAGGTTCTGGAGAACCGGTAGCGGAAATTCTGAGCAGTTCGGAGAACCGGTAAATACCACCTCTGGCTGGCCCCAGAGTGGGGTGGGAATGGAGATTTTGCAATATCCTTCCCCCTGGAATGGGATGGGAATGGAGATTTTGCAGTATCCTTCCCGCAACAGTGGGGTGGGAATGGAGATTTTACCATATCCTTCCCCTGCCACGCCCACCAAGCCACGCGCACAGAACCAGTAGTAAAAAAAATTGAATTTCATCATTGCCCAGATGACTGAGAAGCTCCATAGTCATTGAGCGATACACTTCCTTGATCATGATTTACCACAGAGCCTCTAATTTTTTTTTTTAATTTGATTTATATGCCGCCCTTCTCCGGAGACTCAGGGCAGCTTACAATGTGCTAAGCAATAGCCTTCATCCTTTTGTATATTTATACAAAGTCAGCTTATTGCCCCCACAAACTGGGTTCTCATTTCACCTACCTTAGAAAGGATGGAAGGCTGAGTCAACCTTGAGCCTGGCGAGATTCGAACCTGCAGTAATTGCAGGCAGCTGGTCTTAATAACAGGGTGCTTTAGACCACTGTACTATCAAGGCTCTTTCAGTGATCCTAGTCAGATTTCACACATCACGGTTAATTCAGTCTAATGCTCCCTTATCCCACTGTCCAAGGCAGAGACTGACTTGACATATCACCTTAAGTCACTCGATGTTTTGGCTTAGCACGCCGAACTCGGAAAAAAAAATTAAGACTTTACATGCGGCGTGTGGTCTCGGCCAACTGTGGTTTATTTGTTCAACCATGGCTTAGCAAGATTGTTGTGGCCTGTCAGCCCCTCAGGCAGCCAAATCAGATGAGGAGGAGACGGCGTAGGAGTCAGTGTCAGCATCGAGGCAACCTGAGAGCTCCGAGGAGGAAGAGGGAATGGAGCTGTCAGAGAGAGAGTGTCTCTCCGTCCATCAGCCCTCAGATGGAGAGTCAATAGCCCCCAGATCTGGAGGTGGCTGATGAGGAAGAGGAGGAACAACTGGATCCAGTGCCTGACGCGCAGATGCACAGTAGGCAGAGGAGAGGAGAGCAGTGGAAATCTATGGGCTGGTCCTTGGGACGGAAGAACCACTGCTGCTAGCGAAGCCCCATCCTAGCTCTGGGGATACAAGGCAGGGGGCGGAGATGAATACATGGGGCAGACAACTATCCATCTCCCTGCCGGACAGACTTGTTAGCTTGCTTTGAGAGAGAAACTTTTTGCCGGGGCTGCCGGCGCTCCTAATATAGGAATCATTGATTTAAATACAGAGGGTTTGTCGTGTTTGGGGAGCTGGGTGAGAACAAGGATATGTGAAGGCAAGCAGAGCACAGAAGCAGTTTTGTCCACGGCAGACAGTATTATCCAAGACAACCAACCAACAGACCATTATGGATCTCCCAGGTTCAATGGTAGTATATCACTCAACGCCAGTTGCAGGGGAACAGCTGCAGATGAGGTGTAATGCTTCCACCCCACGCTGCGGACCATCGAAAGCCATCTGCTCAAATCTTTATGACAAGCCCAAGATTACGGCCTTTTTTCTCTCAACGCATAATTAAAACAGGATTGGCTTCTAGTGACACATGCCAACTTGAAGAGACAAAAGGAGGACTTCAACAAAAGTGCGAAGGGAGGGGACAGTCAATTGGCTAGTAATCAAGAAGGATGTATTATTTTCCATCCAGGATCAGACAGAGCAAAGCGCATGGCTAGGGAGCATCCATGAGAATGGACATCCTGGTGATCCAGTTTTGGTCGCCACGATATTAAAAAAAAAGAGGCGGAGACTCTAGAAAGAGTGCAGAGAAGAGCAACCAAGATGATGAGGGGACTGGAGGCTAAAACCAGGGGTGAAATCCAGCAGGTTCTGAAAGGTTCTGGAGAACCGGTAGCGGAAATTTTGAGCAGTTCGGAGAACCAGCAAATGCCACCTCTGGCTGGCCCCAGAGGTGGGGTGGGAATGGAGATTTTGCAATATCCTTTCCCTGGTGTGGGGTGGGAATGGGGATTTTGCAGTATCCTTCCCCTGGAGTGGGGAGGGAATGGGGATTTTGCAGTATTCTTCCCTTGGAGTCTGGCGGGAATGGGGATTTTGTAGTATCCTTCCACTGGAGTGGGGAGGGAATGGGGATTTTGCACTATCCTTCCCTTGGAATGGGGTGGAAATGGAGATTTTGCAGTATCCTTCCCCTGGAGTGGGGAGGGAATGGGAATTTTGCGGTATCTTTTCCCTGGAGTGGGGTGGGAATGGGGATTTTGCAGTATCCTTCCCCTGGAGTGGGGAGGAATGGAGATTTTACAGTATCCTTCCCCTGGAGTGGGGCGGGAATGGGAATTTTGCAATATACTAAGCAGGTATATACAAAAGTATGAAGGCTATTTCTTAATGCATTGTAAGCTGCCTGGAGTCTTCGGAGAAGGGCGGCATATAAATCGAACTAATAAAAATAATAATAAAATAAAATAAATAAATTTTGCAGTATCCTTCCCCTGGAGTGGGGTGGGAATGGGGATTTTGCAGTATCCTTCCCCTGGAGTGGGATGGGAATGGAGATTTTGCAATACCACTTTATAATGCCACACCTGGAATACTGCATCCAGTTCTAGTCACCACGATACAAAAAAGATGTTGAGATCCTGGAAAGTACACAGAGAAGAGCAACCAAGATGATTAGGGGACTGAAGGCTAAAACATACGAAGAACGGTTGCAGGAACTGGGTATGTCTAGTTTAATGAAAAGAAGGACTAGGGGAGACATGATAGCAGTCTTCCAAGATCTCAGGGGCTGCCCCAAAGAAGAGGGAGTCAAGCTATTCTCCAAAGCACCTGAAGGCAAGAGAAGAAGCAATGGGTGGAAACTAATCAAAGAGAGAAGCATCTAAGAACTAAGGAGAAATTTCCTGACAGTGAGAACAATTAATCAGTGGAACAACTTGCCTCCAGAAGTTGTGAATGCTCCATCACTGGAGGCTTTTAAGAAGAAATTGACAATCATATAGTCTGGAACGGTATAGGTTTCCTGCTTGAATAGAGGGTTGGACTAGAAGACCTCCAAGGTCCCTTCCAACTCTCGTTATCTCCTGGTGTAGGTTTCTCAGATGCTTCAGGTTTTCCATTCCAGATACGGATCGTTTTCCTTGAATCTCTGCTTGGCGGCAGCTTTCTTTGGGCAATTATCACGGGATCAAAATTAGCTCGGGCATATAAATTTTCCAGGCACGCAGGCAGACAGGAAATCTGCTTTTGTGCACTAATTTATATTTGCAGGGGCTTTCTGAACTGGCTGTTTCTCTCCTCTTGCCACCTCCCAATCTACATTCAAATGCGAGCTTCTTCGGAAACTGGGTCAACAGTGAGAAGAAAGAGGCAGGCAGAGAGAGAGAGAGAGAGAGAGAGAGAGAGAGAGAGAGAGAGAGAGAGAGAGAGAGAGAGAGGGAGAGCGAGAGAGAGGGGGGGGAAGGGAGCACGGCGCAAAGAACCAGCTACCTGCCTGGTTAGAGACTGGTGGAAAACGGCCAGCTGGAATTAGGACAAGGAACAAGACTGCAACCAGTTTACTTGAATCATCACCAGTTCAGAAATGGATTGCTCTGTGTTGTGCAAGCAGGGGAAATGAGATGCCCTGAGCAGAATCCAGTTCATTAAAACCAGGAATCACACAAAGGGTCTAGAATAGAATAGAATAGAATAGAATAGAATAGAATAGAATAGAATAGAATAGAATAGAATAGAATAGAATAGAATAGAATAGAATAGAATAGAATAGAATAGAATAGAATATGGAATGGGAGTAGAATAGAATAGAATAGAATAGAATAGAATAGAATAGAATAGAATAGAATATTGAATGGGAGTAGAATAGAATAGAATAGAATAGAATAGAATAGAATAGAATAGAATAGAATAGAATAGAATAACAGAGTTGGAAGGGACCTTGGAGGTCTTCTAGTCCAACCCCCTGCTTAGGCAGGAAACCCTACACCACTTCAGACAAATGGTTATCCAACCTCTTCTTTAAAAACTTCCAGTGTTGGAGCATCCACAACTTCTGGAGGCAAGTCGTTCCACTGATTAATTGTTCTAACGGTCAGGAAATTTCTCCTTAGTTCTAGATTGCTTCTCTCCTTGATGAGTTTCCACCCATTGCTTCTTGTCCTGCCTTCAGGTGCTTTGGAGAATAGATTGACTCCCTCTTCCTTGTGGCAGCCTCTCAAATATTGGAAGACTGCTCTCATGTCTCCCCTGGTCCTTCTCCTCATCAAACTAGGCATACCCAGTTCCTGCAACTGTTCTTCGTATGTTTTAGCCTCCAGTCCCCTAATCATCTTTGTTGCTCTTCCCTGCACTCTTTCTAGAGTCTCCACATCTTTTTTACATCGTGGCGACCAAAACTGGATTCAGTATTCCAAAGCCCTCGACTTACAACAGTTGATTTAGTGACCGTTTCAAAGTTACAACGGCACTGAAAAAAATGACCCTTTTTCAGAGTTACAACCTTTGCAGGATTCCCCGGAATCATGTGATCAAAATTCAGATTGTTGGACAACTGGTTGATATTTATGACGGTTGCAGCATCCCGGGATCCTAAGTGTTGGAAAACGGTCCTAAGTGGCTTTTTTTTTTCAGTGCCATCGTAACTCTGAATGGTCACTAAATGAACTGTTGTAAATCGAGGGCTACCTGTGCTCTCAAGAAAAATCTTCTTTCAAAGTTCCTCCACCAGCGGGGGTTTTTATCTACAGCCAAGTTCCATTTGTTGGTAGAATTATTAACCTTTCAAGCCTTATTGAAAATCGATCCTTCGGCTCGTTTCTAAATGGAAGGAAAGCTCTTGGACACACTCTTCCTCTCTCCAACCTCGGTATAACCAGAAAAGGGGGAGAAGAGTAAATCAGCCAAACGTTTCTCCACTAAGTGGAGAAACGGATGTCTGGGTGATATCTTGACAGCTGACAGTCTCGGCTAATGGATATTGTCAGAAGTTAGCAGAAGCAGGCGGTATATCAGGCAAATGGGATCCTATGTGGCTAACTGAGAAGACAAGGGAGCCTTAGTTCTGATAACATTTGCTCCTCCAGCTTTTGAGATCTACGGGACAAAAATATAAATAAATCTGAGCTTCAATAATCAAACCAGCCCAATGCAAGAAAAAAAAAGAAGGATGAGAATTCATGGATGGATGGATGGATGATAGCTGAGAGAGAGCGAGAGCTGATGGATAGCTGATACAGATAGAAGAATGGATTGATGGATGGATGGATGGATGATAGCTGAGAGAGAGTGAGAGCAGGTACAGATAGAAGGATAGTTGGATGGATGGATGGATGATAGCTGAGAGAGAGCGAGAGCTGATGGATAGCTGATACAGATAGAAGAATGGATTGATGGATGGATGGATGGATGGATGATAGCTGAGAGAGAGTGAGAGCAGGTACAGATAGAAGGATAGTTGGATGGATGGATGATAGCTGAGAGAGAGCGAGAGCTGATGGATAGCTGATACAGATAGAAGAATGGATGGATGGATGGATGGATGGATGATAGCTGAGAGAGAGTGAGAGCAGATACAGATAGAAGGATAGTTGGTTGGTTGGATGGTTGGATGGATGGATGGTCCTATTTTGGGTCCTTCATCTCTTTGTTGATTTGGGGTATAACTATAACTAGGCCTATAACTGGAGTTGCATATTATAATCCAAAGATGGAACCTCCATTAGTTCATGACGCAAGTCTAAATTTATTAAATTGATCCATTCTTACACGGGAATTCACAATCTAGAACGTAGCTTTTTCCAATAGCTGGGACTTCCTCCCCTCCCCTCCCCTCCCCTTCCTATAAATAACTCAAGGTGAAGAACATATCCAATACACCACCTTTTTGCCACAAGAGCCCTGTGAAGTGCGTTGGTCTGAGAGAGAGTGATCGGTCCAAAGTCACCCATCCAGCTTTCATACTTAAGATGGGTTTAGAACTCACAGTCTCCTGGTCATTGGTCCAAAGTCACCCAGCTGACTTCATAGCTAAGACAGGACTAGAACTCATCATCACCTAGTGATGGGCTTAGAGTCACCCAGCTGGCTTTCATGGCTAAAACAGGACTAGACCTCTTCATCACCCAGTGATGGGCTTAGAGTCACCCAACTGGCTTTCATGGCTAAGACAGGACTAGAACTCATCATCACCCAGTGATGGGCTTAGAGTCACCCAACTGGCTTTCATGGCTAAGACAGGACTAGAACTCATCATCACCCAGTGATGGGCTTAGAGTCACCCAACTGGCTTTCAGGGCTAAGGTGGGACTAGAACTCACATTCTCCTGGTGATGGGTCCATCCATCCAGCTGGTTTTCATGGCTAAGGCAGGACTAGAACTCATCGTCTCCTGGTTTCTAGCCCGATGCCTTAACCACTGCACCAAACTGTCTGTCTTGTAACGATGATTAGGAATTCCCATTTAGCAAGGAAGAGACCATGGTTTTCAACAGATTAAGATTGAGAACACGTGCTCGATTTAAGGTCATCCCTACAGCAAGGGATCTCTGGCTAAGTGGGGAGTTGAGTCCATATTTCCTGGTCTAGATCTAACCTCTGAACATTACTACCAAAGCAGAAGGGGAAGGTAGACAGAACAACCCATCTACAGGCAGTCCTCGACTTACAACAGCTCATTTAGCGACCGTTCAAAGTTACAATGGCACTGAAAAAAGTGACTTATGACCCTTTTCACAATTATAACCATTGCAGTCATGTGGTCAACATTCAAAGCAGTGTTGAAATCCAATTTTTTTTTTACTACCAGTTCTGTGGGCGTGGCTTGGTGGGCATGGTGTGGCTTGGTGGCTGTAGCAGGGGAAGGATATTGCAAAATCTCCATTCCCACCCCACTCTGGGGTCAGCCAGAGGTGGTATTTGCCGGTTCTCCGAACTGCTCAAAATTTCCGCTACCGGTTCTCCAGAACCTGTCAGAACCTGCTAGATTTCACTCCTGATTCAAAGGCTTGGCAACTGATTCATATTTAGGATGGTTGCAGTGTCCCGGGATCACGTGATCCCCTTTTGAGATCTCCTGACAAACCAACTCAACGGGAAAGCCAGATTCACTTAACAACGGGCTTACCAATTCAGCCTCTACGGTGATTCACGGTAACAACGGCGTCAAGAAAAGTCGCAAAAGGGGGCAAAACTCGCTTAATGATGATGGTTTCACTTAGCAACATAAAGTTTGGTCTCGATGGTGGTCATAAGTCAAGGACTATCTATATATTGTCACGATAATAAATTTCACCCACAAAGTTGCGATCCCTTCCCCTCCTATTCACCAACTTTGGGGGGCGGGGTTGTGGCCCGCCAGCGGCCAGCAGAGCTGACAGCAGATAGTGAGGAGGTTGGGGAGGAACGTGGGCCAGTCCTGGAGTCTGGGGAAGGCTCGGACGATGGCTCTGAGTCAGAGGCAGAGAGGGTGTCAAGGCCATCTGGTAGTTTTTTGCTGCCTCTGGACTCTTCGGAGTCTGACATCAGCGAGGCCTATTCCCAATGTGCACATGGGCAGAGCTGCCAGAAGACAGGAACAATTAAGGAAACAGGGTTGACCTGGGAGTAAGGCTTGGAGATGATTGGCCCCTCCCATTAAGACATAAAAGAGAAGCAAATGGGACATGAGCTTTTACAGGAAGCTTTTACAGGTAAAAGCTCTGAAAAGTTCTGTTTGACTCTGTGCTAAGTTTGGCCTCGCCCTGCGCATGGCAATTAGTTCTCTGGCAGCATTTCAAGAGAGATAAAGTGGGTGTTTGTAAACACTCCCCTGAAAGACTGTTTGAGAAGCCTCTCGGACTGGGAATGACAATAATCCACAGCCGTATGAATGAAAGAGGTTTGCTGGGACTAAGATTGTGCTGTATGCTTTCTAAGGAAGCCTAGATCAGAACAGTGGGAAACCCAATCTACCAACCTTTTGCCGAGTTTTGCTTTTCAGGAAAAGGAATAAAGTAGATTATTATTATTATTATTTTTTGCCACCAAGGGTTAATTAGCAGGGACCTTCATCATTACATAAAAGAAAAGAAAAAAATCATTACTGATTGCCAGACTTCCTTCGGCGGTGAAAGACAAGACGATAATTTATTCATGTAAAAATTGCTTTGAGAATTCCTGAAGTTGGTGAGAGACGTTGCTGGCTTGTTTACGTTGGGACGAGGCGCGTTCAAATTAAATGCCTTTATAAAGTTCCTTGATCGAATTTAAATTAAAAAAAAAAAGCCTCCAATCTTTTATTGGCAGGTCCCCAGCCCTGTGGAATGAACTGCCCCCGGAAATACGTAAGATCCCCGACCTCCGGGGTATTTCGCTGTGCACTGAAGACCCTGTTGTTCCGCCAGGCCGGGCTATCGACATGATAATTTTAAATTGGGGTATTTTAAATTTCTGGGGTTTTAAATGGAGCCAAATTTATTTAATAATTTTAAATTTTAAATTGATGTTTGTCTTGTGTTTTTAAATAGGCTGTACACCGCCCTGAGTCCTTCGGGAGATGGGCGGTATAGAAATAAAATTATTATTATTATTTATTTATTGGTTCGATTTATATGCCGCCTTTCTCCGGAGACTCAGGGCGGCTTACAATGCATTAAGCAATAGCCTTCATACTTTTGTATATACCTGCTTAGTAGGGCTTTTGCCCTCCCCCCTAAGCAGTGTTCTTTTTTATATAAAGTCAGTTTATTGCCCCCACAATCCGGGTCCTCATTTTACCTACCTCGGAAGGATGGAAGGCTGAGTCAATCCTTTAAAAGTGCAAAGGCATCAACAATAGCCAATAGCCTCCCACCGACCAGTACGCTCCCATAGAGAGGGGCTCCTCCGGGTGCCGTCAGCCAAACAATGTCAACTGGCGGCCCCCAGGAGGAGAGCCTTCTCTGTGGGGGCACCTACTATCTGGAACGAGCTCCCCCCGGAGATACGGAGGATCCCGGATCTGTGTACCTTCCGTCGCGCGCTTAAGACCTTCCTATTTCACCAAGCCGGCCTGACCTAAGTCTTTCCCCTTTTTAAATGGAAATTTTAAATCTGGTTTTAAATTATTGGGGTTTTAAATTTGTTCAGCCAAATTATTTAATTCATTTTAATCTATTTTAAATTTTGTATTTATATGTTTTATTCCATGGCTGTTCACCGCCCTGAGTCCTTCGGGAGTAGGGTGGTATACAAATCCAATAAATAAATAAATAAATAAATAAATAAATAAATAAATAAATAAATAAATAAATAAATAAATAAATAAATAAGTAAGTAAGTAAGTAAGTAAGTAAGTAAGTAAACAAACAAACAAACAAACAAACAAACAAACAAACAATATATTCAGTATATTACCTTGTGGTTCTAAAAGTCAAGGTAATCCTTGACTTAGAACCACAACGGGGACCAGAAATTCCGTTACTAAGCAGGACGGCTGTTTAAGTGAGCTGTGCCCGATTTTACGACCATTTTGGCCACGGTTGGTAAGTAAATCACTGCAGTCGGTCGTTAAGCCCACCTGGATTTCCCCCATTGACTTTGCCGGTTGGAAGCCAGCTAGGGAGGTGGGGGGGGGGGTTTTTCACAACTGGTGATCGCTTGACCCTGGGGATGCTACAACCGTCATAAGTATGAGTCAGTGGCCAAGCACAGGACCATGGGAATGCTGCAAATGGTCATAAGTGCGACGTTCGTAAATGCAAGGACTAACTGTCTGTCACTTCTTTCAGCCCCGTTGCAACTTCGAGCAGTTCATTCAGCTGACGGTCATAAGTCAAGGATTATCTGTAGCTTACTGAACGGGATGGGCACAGACAACTCATTAAACTTCCCAAAACGTATGCAATGATCAAACTTTCATATTACACACATACACATATCACCTCCAAATATTTAACAGATTTGGTTCATGGTGCTCTCTGCTTGCTTTGTTGCAGACATCTCATTACCTGACTGAGTAACATCATCAGTGCTAGAAGAGAGTGGGGCTTGCTCTCTGTTTATACACACCTCTTCACCAGTAATCAATACCTTGATAAGTCGAAATTGCCAGGATTCACACTAAACCAACACCCCAGCCTTAAACATCTCTCTAACCAAGGAACTATTCCAGGACTGGCCCACGTTCTTTATGTTGCTAAGTGAAATCATCGTTAAGCGAGTTTTGCATTAAGTGTTGTACCTTACGATTCTTGATGAACGTATCTTGTCTTTTTATGTACACTGAGAGCATATCAGTGGTGGGTTTCAAATTTTTTTTACTACCGGTTCTGTGGGTGTGGCTTGGTGGGCGTGGCATGGCTTGGTGGGCATGGCAGGGGAAGGATACTGTAAAATCTCCATTCCCACCCCACTCCAGGGGAAGTTTACTGCAAAATCCCCATTTCCTCGCAATCAGCTGGGACTTGGGAGGCAGAGAATAGATGGAGGTGGGAACAGTCAGAATTTTTACTACTGGTTCTCCGAACTACTCAAAATGTCCGCTACCAGTTCTCCAGAACTGGTCAGAACCTGTTGAAACCCACCTCTGGAGCATATGCACCAAAGACAAATTCCTTGTGTGCCCAATTACATTTGGCCAAGAAAGAATTCTAAACAAGAGTAGGAAAAGAAAGCCCAGACAAGCACAAACATTCTTGAGAAGGTACTATAAATAATCTTAGAACGGTGACCTATAATAATGAGGTTTTCTCCACTACCAGCCCTCAACTTCTCCTGCAAGTCCAAACCAAGCAGAATTTCCATTGATCCTGCAGGACAAGAGTTCTACAACAACCTTCCTACACCAGACCATCTAACTGTGTATTTACCTTCCCTTGTGAGGTCTCCCTCTCTCCGGGATCCCAGCCGACGTTCTCCGATTCACCGTCGAGTACTCTGGATCAAGTTCATAACCTTCGTCGTCAATTCCGAGGCTGCGGTTATCGTCCTCCAGCCCATACGGCTCCGGTTGGAACCGTTCCGGCTGGGAGCGGTTCAAGTCTGCGTTGCTGCCCGTCGGCACCTGAGGCTGGGCCAGAGGTCCATAGTTATCCCTCCTGCTTGGCAAAGTGAAGCTACCATCCTCGGGCCGGTAATTGTTCCCCGGTACGTAGGCATAATGCGGCCGGTAATTGACACTCCGAGACAAGCTTCCGTAATTGTCCGGCAGGTCACCATAACCGTTGTGGCTTACGAAAGAACGATATTGGCCATCGTGACTCTCCGGGTAGGAATCATTGTAGCTGTTGTAAGCTCGGTTCAGAGTGGACGATGCCTGGGGGGTGATGTACCGTTCTCCGTTCTTGACCTGCCTTCTGTCTATGGAGTCAGTGTAACTACCCATGGGGGAGGATCCGTCCATTGTAGGGAGGCCGTCTGGACCGAGGGGTACTTGGCGCACCGTTCTGGTTGTGACGGTCTTGACCATCTTGGTTACCTGCGAGGCAGGGAGAAAGAGAGAGAGAGAGAGGGAGAGAGAGAGAGAAGAACACAGACATAATTTATTTTTGGGAACCCTCGTAGGTGTCAGCACTTCAAGCTGCATTTATTCTAGTGCTGACATAAGAAGGAGAAGCGGAGGCGTCTGGAAAGGGACGTTTGACTTTTCACCTACTTATTTTCCCTGGAGATAATATCCCCTAGGAGATGGGATGGGAGGGGGGAAATTCCTTTGAGCTGGAGCAGTAGATTAGGGGTAGAGTGACTTGGAAGATGGCCAATGAGTGCAGGGGAGTGGGGAACAGAAAGGGAGGGTTTTGGGTCTGGAAGTCAGTGTTGGCTGCGATGGAGTCGGAGTTAGAATGTCGTGCTTAATAAATGGGAGTTTTTCATCAAAGATTTTGTTTGAAATGCAATTTATTTGAGACGACCTCAAAACCTGACAGAAGGCTGCAGGGAAGGTTATTTTACACCCACACTTTTTCACCAGTGCCAATCCCAACCCAAAGGAATAAGGGGATGAGCCTTTGGCCATCATTTGGTATCCTTCACAAGAACGTTGGAAGTGTTCTGCAAAAGATCTACGCCTATCTCAGCCAACATCCTCTTCTTCAAATTTCCCAAGGAGCTGCTGATCCAGTTCTACAGAGAAATTATTGAGTCTGTCATCTGCACCTCCATAACTGTCTGGTTTGGCTCTGCAACCCAACAGGACAGACACAGAGGATCATTAGAATTGCAGGAAAAACCATGGCCACTAACCGGCCTTCCATGGAGGACCTGTATACTGCAGGAGTCAAAAAGAGGGCTGTGAAAATATCTACAGACCCCTCGCATCCTGGACACAAATTGTTTCAAAACGATGCTACAGAGCACTGCACACCAAAACAACTAGACACAAGGACAGTTTTTCCCCGAACGCCATCACTCTGCTAAACAAATTCCTTGTGTGTCCAACCACACTTCGCCAATAAAGAAGTCTCTTCTCTTCTCTTCTCTTCTTTTTTTTTTTTTAATTTGATTTATATGCCGCCCTTCTCTGGAGACTCAGGGCGGCTTACAATGCGTTAAGCAATAGCCTTCATACTTTTGTATATTTTTACAAAGTCATCTTATTGCCCCCACAAACTGGGTCCTCAATTTACCTACCTTAGAAAGAATGGAAGGCTGAGTCAACCTTGAGCCTGGGGAGATTCGAACTTACTAATTGCAGACAGCTGGAGTTAAATTACAATGCATTAGTCTGCTGAGCTATCCAGGCTCTGGATTCTATTCTATTCATCTTCATTCATTCATTCATTCATTCATTTATTTTTTTATTATTTATTAATTTTATTTCTATACCGCCCTTCTTCCGAAGGACTTAGGGCAGTGTACAGCCTAATTAAAAACACAAAGACAGACAATATTTAAAAATAATTAAAATTATTAGATAGTAGGCCCAGTTTATAAAACCCCGAATTTAAAAACCCAATATAAAACCAATTAAAATCTTTATATTGATAGCCCAGCCTGGCGGAACAACATGGTTTTGAGGGCACAGCGAAATACACGGAGATCAGAGATTTTGCGAATTTCTGGGGGGAGTTCATTCCAAAGGGCACAACTCCATAATCCTTTGCAGGGTAGAGTCTGGGCAACTGAATGGAGCTGAGTGCTTACTGGCCGGATGCCCTTCCTGTCGCCAATGAGGAGGTTGTGCCAACCTAGAGAATGACTAACTTCCCATGGTTTCTGAAAGCGAGTCAACTAGGGCTGATTCAGCGAACCATGATGAAGCCAACTGGGTGTTAACACGGACTGAATCCAGAGTTCTTAAGGCTCTTCTTTTCCATTCTGGAAATGCTCTTGATCAGGGGGGTCAAACTCGATTTCATGGAGGGCCGCATCAGGGTTATGTTTGACCTTGGGGGGCTGGGGTGGGCGTGGCCAGCTCGACGTCACTCGTGTCACGGGCACCTGTGGTGGCCCCAGTGCTCTGCCAGCAAAAACGGGCTCCCGAGCTCCGTTTTCAGCTGCAACGGCCTCCTGCAACCAGTTGGTGGGATCCTGTCGGTTTAACAACCGGTTCTGCGATCGCACGCTCTGCGCGCATTTGTGCAGTTTTACAAAAACGTACCTTGTGCGTTACTGCTGGGGAGCAACACAACTGAGGCACAGCAATCCGCTCTGCTGCGCGAATCAGTTGAAAAGTTATAGGTCAGTAAAGCGCAGGGGCAGGCAGGTGGGCCCACTTGATCCAGGGGTGGGTTCTAAAATTTTTTACTACCTGTTCTGTGGGTGTGGCTTATTTTGTGGGCGTGGCTTGATGGTCATGTGACCATTCTTTAGGATTTAGCAGAGGTACTGGTCTACCAGGCTTTTAACTACTTGCAGAGCTGTACCGGTCTACTCATTGGTTTTTGGAGGCACCGGTCTACTCATCTGTTTTTGGAGGCACTGGTCTACCTATTTATTTTTGCAGGCACCGGTCTACTCATTTGTTTTTGGAGGCACTGGTCTACCACCACACTGCCTTTTAACACTGATTAGCTGTAGGGCGGCCCTTTGAAGCCCCGCGACAAGAGTTTAAACAGTTTTTTTCCTTCTAGCCGGTCAGCAAGGACTCAGGAGGCAGCAATAGATTGGGGATGGGGCCAAATAAAAGGTAAGAATAACACGGGGAGGGGGCAGGGGGGCAGAACCGGTTGGGTGACATCATATCATCACCGCTACCGGCTCGGCTGAACTGGGAGGAACCCACCACTAACCTGATCATTGCAACAAACCGGTTCACTCCCAGATGATCGTCGGAGCTACTGGTTCGCCCGAACTGGTCTGAACCGGTAGAATACCACCCTTACCCTCCGCCAGCGAAAATGGAGCTCAGGAGGGCCACACTGGCAGAGGCACCACATGCCACTCCTTCGCTGGCTCCAGTACGGCCCCATGGGCCACATCTAAGCACCCCGCAGGCTGGATCCGTCTCCTGGGCCTTGAGTTTGACCCCCTTGCTCTGGATCGAAAGCTTTGACCTTAATAGCAAAAGTTCATGAAAGACAACTTTCCTTTACAGAAGAGAAGCTACGGATTATCTTGCTTCAAAACCACACACCCTCAAAGTCCTCGTCATGCCATTTGGCTAAAGATCCATACGGGCATTCGGCTCACCAAGGGGGTGGAATTAAAACCAGCCACCCTTTAATAACACAAACACATGTTGTCGAAAGAACAGGGTAAACACAGCATGTTCTGTGAAACGTCTGACACCCGTGGGTGTCTGGTATGCCTGCGTAACAACACCCCGCAAATTTTTGAAGCTTGACGCCAAAGCTTGACGCATGTTATTTATAACCTCCGACGGACACCATGCATTTGAAAATAAGCAGATAAGAGAAGTGGGGGGGGGGGGAATATCTGTTTGAGCCAATTTTTCACCTTGCCTTCCTTCTTCACAACAAGAGATTGACTTGGATTTACCCAGAGGCAGAACATTTCATCGTCCCAACAGAGCTGGGCAAGAAAATTCCACACGGCAGCAACCACAAATACATTTTTTTGGGGGGGAGGTGAGTGAGCCATAAAAAGATCTGCTCTAAAAGGAGAAGAATGAAGCCATTTAGGCTAAGTTCCAAAGGAGAAACGGGGAGATCGATAAGCAAAGGGAGAAGAAGACAATGATGTAGAAAGTGGGGTCGAATGCCTAAAGTTTCAAGACACATCTGCCAATCGATAAGGTAAAGGTTCCCCTCACACATATGTGCTAGTCGTTCCCGACTCTAGGGGGCGGTGCTCATCTCCGTTTCAAAGCGGAAGAGCCAGCGCTGTCCGAAGACGTCTCCGTGGTCATGTGGCCGGCATGACTCAACGCCAAAAGCGCCCGGAACGCTGTTCCCTTCCCACCAAAGGGGGTCCCTATTTTTCTACTTGCATTTTTTTTACCTGCTTTCGAACTGCTAGGTTGGCAGAAGCTGGGACAAGTCACGGGAGCTCACCCCGTTACGCGGCGCGAGGGACTCGAACCGCTTGTCTGGACAGCCACTTCTCTGAAATGGTAAATTTCAGGAGGGGGATGGACTAGAAGACATTCTTTCCCTTCATTCCATTCCATTCCATTCCATTCCATTTCATTCTCTATTCTATTCTATTCTATTCTATTCTATTCTATTCTATTCTATTCTATTCTATTCTATTCTACTCTACTGTACTCTATATTCTATTCTATTCCATTCCATTCCATATTCTATTCTATTCCATATTCCATTCCATTCTATTCTATTCCTTTTGTTTCTACCATTCTTCTCTCTCTTCTTTCCCTCCTCCTCCTCCTCCTCTCTATTCCATTCCATTCCATTCTATTCCATATTCTATTCCATTCCATTCCATTCCTTTCCATTCCTTTTGCTTCTACCATTCTTCTCTCTCTTCTTTCCCTCCTCCTCCTCCTCTCTATTCCATTCCATTCCATTCTATTCCATATTCTATTCCATTCCATTCCATTCCATATTCCATTTCATTCCATTCTTAATTCTAATTCTATTCCTATCCCTATTCCAATTCCATTTCCTAAGAAAGAGAGCAAATACAACCCAGTCAGTCTTCCTACGGTTTTAGATGTCTTCTCAACTTGGCTGAGACAGCCATTCTCAGCCAACATTGCCCTGTCCAGGGTCCTGACGTCAGCCCATTTTATCCCACACAACCCTTCCTTGATGGGAGCTGTCAAAATGTGAAGGATCCTTTTGTCAGACTCGTGTCATAAAACACCAAGGGGGGGGGGGAGGAAGCGCTGGAGGATAAAAGCATCTTGACATTTCCAAGTGCTTATTTTTGGACAGCTCGGCTGTAAAATTATTAGGCCAAGAAAGGGACAAGCCATTATCTTATTAGCAGAAGGTTGTAAAAGCGGGAGTGCTCTTGAGGCCAACAAAATGGGAAGGCTCAGGTCTTCCTCCCCAACAGACATTTTAATTAAAAAGGTCTTTTGCTTTTCAAAAAAACTGATGGAAGAAGAAGAAGAAGCCAAGATAATTTCTGTGAGGTCCTGGTGCTCTTGTGTGTGTGTGTGTGTGTGTGTGTGTGTGTGTGTGTGTGTGTGTGTGTTTTGCAGACCTTTCATTTCCCAAGAAGGTTACATCATCAGAGTTAGAAGGGAGAGGGGTTCACAAAGAAGAGGAGGAGGACGATGACAATTTTGAGCTCTTTGGTCCTCTCTCTAAGCTGGGTTGTTTTCTGGCAGACCTTTCATTACCCAACAAGGTTAATGTCAACTCGCAAAGCATCCCGGGCCTGCTCTCAAATTGCCATAGGCCAGGGAGGGATGGGAAACCGATGAAACAGTATGGCAGCCAAAGACAGGAGTACATTCCAGACATCTCTCTCTCAAGGCTGTCTCCCAGGGTTACCCACAGCGGCCGGAGGGGAGTGATCTCTACAACCCAGGAGGTTGCTCTGTTTGGCGAATGTGATAGATGACACACCCTGGGGGGAGGGGGGAAACAAGGTTATGATTGAAGTGTAAATTACGTGGGGTCAGAGTTGGCTTCACTTGGAACAGTGCCGGAATGGGGCTCCTAATAAATAACTGGATTTCTTTTGAAGCTTGGCTAGAGGCTTATGATTTAATTAGAGCATTTGCCAGAACCCTGACAGTTACATCATCAGTGTTAGAAGAGAGGGAGTAGGAGGAAGGAAGGAAGGAAGGAAGGAAGGAAGGAAGGAAGGAAGGAAGGAAGGAAGGAAGGAGGACTGTGTGTTCCTTGGTCCTCTCTCTGAGCTGGGTTGTTTTCTTGCGGATGTTTCATTACCCAATTATGTTACATCATCAATGCTAGATGGGAGTGGGGTCTGCAGATTGGAGAAGGAGGAAGAGGAGGATGGGGTCCTCAATGTCCTGATATTTGTTGCTTTCTTGCAGATGTTTCATTACCCAACTAGTAAACATCATCAGTGCTCTATCATTGCCTGTCCCACTGTCTTGATTTCCTGGACTGAGTGAATAGGATGACCTCTACTCTTGGCTAATGGTGTTCACCTATCTTCTCCAACACCATCTCTACAGCACTTTCCTGTCCCAGGGAAATCTCATAACCACGCAGGTGATCAAGCCAATCTATGGCGGTCTGCCCCAAAGGTTAGAGATGAGGTAAGATTCACCACACCTGGAGGCTACCAGGTGAGGTCCATCATTCTGGAATCCTTAATTAATAGTGATAGCTAGAGTCATCAGAGAATATATGTTGGCCCCTATAATGCATGACCCAAATGGACCCAACAACTCTGATCTCTATTGAAGCTTCTCTTTGTGGAATACCCTCAATCACTATCTTGGCTTCTTCTAGATGCAAAAATCTACAACAGTTGTAATTTGACCCAAAAGGACACAAAGGCCAATGATTGCCAAAAAAAGAGTTACATACAGGCAACCTCCAATTTATGACCACAATTCAACCCAACGTTTCTGTTGTTAAGTGACAAACTTGTTACAGTAAGTGAGTTTTGCCCTATTTTCCAACTTTTCTTGCCACATTTGTTAAGGGAATCACTGCTGTTGTTAAGTGAGTCACATGGTTATTAAGTGAATCTGGCTGTCAGGGTTCCGACAGATGCCCTAATTAAATCATGAGCCTTGTGCCAAGCTTCAAAAGAAATCCAGTTATTTATTAGGAGCTTCATGTCGGCACATTCCAAGTGAAGCCAACTCTTGACCCCACATAATTTACAGCCCAGGCTTCACCCTGTTCCCCCCTCCCCCCATGGTGTGTCATCAGTCACATTCACCAATGGAGCAATTTTGCAGGTTGTAGAGATCACTCCTCTCTGGCCGTTGTGGGTAACCCTGGGAGACAGCCTTGAGAGAGATATGCCTAGAATGTGCTTTTATTTTTGGCTGCCATGCTGCTTCGTCGTTTTCCCATCCCCCTAGTCTATGGCAACTCGAGAGCGGGCCAGGGATGCTTTGTGAGTTGACACTGGCTTCCTCACTGACTTTGCATGTCAGGAGGTCGCAAAAGAGGATCGCGTGACCCCGGGACACTGCAACCGTCATAAATATGAGCCAGTTGCCAAGTGTCCAAATTTTGATCACGGGACCAGGAGTATGCTACCATGGTTTTCAAGTGTGAAAAAAAGCTCATAAGTACTTTTTTCAGTGCTGCCGTAACTTCAAACGGTCACTAAATGAATGGCTGCAAGTTGAGAACCTCTACCAGCAAATCAAACTGTGTCTCTCAATCATCGTATCTTTGAGAAAGACAGGGATTTTGTTAGTGCAAAAGTTGGGCCAGGAGAAGAATCCAAGAGTGACGAGATGAGAAGAGGTGCATGGAAATTTTATTTATTTTTTCTTCTGTTCAGAAATCCTTGTGCTTTCAAACAAATGTTCACAGGACATGAGCTCGCTCTAATTTGCCGCAGTGCTCATCTGCTGGGAAACTTAAACAGCCTGCACTTCTCATACAAGGTCACCTTTGTGGGTTTAAGTTGTTAATATGTTTGCCTCCTAATAGCTACCACAAAAATCAAGGAGGGATGTCCCTCCAAATTGGGGTATGAAACCTGCCTGGGGAGAGTTAGAGACAGAAAAACAGCATTCAAATAGCGCCGTGGTGACACGGTGGTTAGAATGCGGAATTGTAGGCTAATTCTGCCCCACTGCCAAGGGTTTGATCCTGACCGATTCAAGGTTGACTTCCGAAGTCCCCAGATTGTTGGGGACAAGATGCTGACTCTGTAAACCGCTTAGAGAGGGCTGGAAAGCAATGTAAAGCAGTATATAAGTCTAAGTGCTATTGCTATTGTTCTTCCTTTTCTCCTTCCTTCCTTCCTTCCTTGGTGCACAGTGGTTAGAATGCAGCATTACAGGCAAACTCTGCCCTCTGCCAGCTGTTTGATCCTGACCAGCTCAAGGTTGGCTCAGTCTTCCATTCTTCTGAGGACCCAGATTGTCGGGGGCAAGAGGCTGACTCTGTAAACCGCTTAGAGAGGGCTGGAAAGCACTGTGAAGCGGTATATAAGTATATAAGGCTATTGCTATTCAGTGAATGGCATATGCATCTCCTGGGTGCCAGCTATGGCAAAACAGGTGCGCCTTCAATTCCTTCTTTAAAGCCGAAACATGGATGACTTACAGGGAACCGGCAAATTCCACAATCGGCATAAGGAACGTCAAAACAATCTTGAGATGGTTGGTTTGTCTTGAATTTATTTATCTGCGGTACATTACCCAGAGTCCCTCTCTTTGAGGGAGATGGGTGGTTCTAAAATATAAAGAAAGAAAGAAAGAAAGAAAGAAAGAAAGAAAGAAAGAAAGAAAGAAAGAAAGAAAGAAAGAAAGGAAGGAAGGAAGGAAGGAAGGAGGGAGGGAAAGAAGGAAAAGAAAGAAGGAAGGAAGGAAGGAAAGAAAGAAGGAAGGAAATGAAGGGAGGAAACAAGAAAGGGAGGGAGGGACTAAGGAAAGGAAAGGAAAAGAAAGAAAGAAAGAAAGAAAGAAGAAAGAAGGAAGGGAGGAAAAGAAGGGAGGGAGGGAAAGGAGGAAAAGAAAGAAAGAAGGAAGGAAGGGAAAGAAGGAAGGGAGGAAAAGAGGGAGGGAGGGAGGGAAAGAAGGAAGGAAGGAAAAGGAAGTTAGGAAAGAAAGAAGGGGAGGGAAAGAAGGACAAAGGAGGAAGGAAGGAAGGAAAAGAAAGAAGGAAGAAAACAAGTAAAGGAAGGGAGGGAAAGAAGGAAGGGAGGAAAAGAAAGAGGGAGGGGAAGAAGGAAGGGAGGGAGGGAGGAAAGAAAGAAGGGAGGGAGGGAGGAAGGAAAAGAAAGAAGGAAGGAAAAGGACAGAAGGGAGGGAGGGAAAGAAGGAAGGAAACAAGGAAAGAAGGAAGGGAGGGAAAGAAGGAAGGAAGGAAAAGAAAGAGGGAGGGGAAGAAGAAAAAAGGGAGGGAGGGAAAGAAGGAAAGAAGTGGTAAGGAAAAGAAAAAAGGAAGGAAAAGGAAAGAAGGGAGGAAGGAAGGAAACAAGGAAAGAAGGGAGGGAGGGAAAGAAGGGAGGGAGGGAGGGAGGAAACGAATTTGCATGCAAATGCCGTATTTAGCAGGGACCTTGGTCTCGCCTAAATAGGACGCTTGCTATTATCGAAAAAGGCTTCCCTGTCATTTCAATGGGAACAGATAACAACCCCGTATCGCATTGCCGTTGTGATAATTGTGACTGTAAACATGCTCCTTATCAGTTACATGGCTATTCTGGGCCCTGCCTATCATCCATGTGTCAGTCTGGTTTTATCTAAGCAGATAGCACCCGAAGAGGTCTACCTCCGCTATTTATCTGAAGCCTGTTTCTTAAAGCCCAAAGCTTAAGTAAGATCCTTTCCTGAGCTTTACATCTCCCCCTTTACATTAGAAAACACAAATAATTGCCCAGCGCTGTGCTATTTACACAACAGGAACTGGAAGCAATTAGCACTGCAAGGATGTCAGTGCATTAAAAAGGTTCAAAATAGAAAATCAGTGTATCGGTGTTAAATATGATTGTGAGGTGTAAAGGGACAGAGGTCAGATGAAATAGTACAGATAATGCTGAACACAACCCTGAGTAAGAAGTTTGCAAAGCACCTGGAATTGTTTGGTAATATGGAGAAGAAAAAAAAGCTCCCACTACTTCCGAAGGCAACTTCTGTTCCATCGGTTGATTGTTCTCACTGTCAGAAAATTCCTCCTTATTTCCAGGTTGAATCTCTCCTCGATCAGTTTCCATCCATTGTTCCTTGTCTGGCCTTTGGGTGCCTTGGGAAATAGCTTGATCCCACTCCTCTCTGTGGCAGCCCCTCAAATATCGGAAGACTTACTATCCTGTCTCCCCTGGTCCTTCTCTTCACTAGACTAGCCAGGCCCAGTTCCTGCAACCGTTTCATCATATGTTCATCGTAATCGATAGGAGCGAAGCAAAGGGCAAGAATTTTTTTTAAAAAATGCAAATTGCAAAATGCAAATTGCAATCTAAAACCTTGGCTACGTAGGGAAAACCTGGCTAGAAGAAAAACATACATATATATGTATGTATGTATATATGTATGTATGTATGTATGTATATGTGTGTGTATGTATATATAGCAATTTGCATATATATATATATATATATATATATATATATATATATATATATATATGTAGATCTTTGGTTATTCGGGTCTTCTCCCACGTAAAATTGGAAGTGTCTTGGCGACGTTTCGACGAAGTCTCATTCGTCATCTTCAGGCTGGTGTTCTCGGCTTCGTGCTTCCAGGAAGCACGAAGCCGAGAACACCAGCCTGAAGATGACGAATGAGACTTCGTCGAAACGTCGCCAAGACACTTCCAATTTTATGTGGGAGAAGACCTGAATAACCAAAGACTTACATACAAACACCCGCGAAAACCTGAGAAAACAAATATATATATATGCAAATTGCTATATATACATACACACACACACACACATACATACATACATACATACATACATACACACACATATATATATATATATATATATATATATATATATATATATATATATATATATATATATATATATATATATATATATATTACAAGTGAGTTACAAAGAGGGTCTCCTGGGGAGGGAAGAGAAGAATTTGTCTCATCAGAAACTCCAAACGAGGCATCTCTTTATCTCTTTTGTTCTCCGGGGACTTCAATCCAGAGCTTCATTTAATCTTGGATGGAATATGTAGTTATCACAGCAGGTTGCCATCCCTGGGTCTGTCATCTACAGAGGTCTCTAATCCCTTCTGAAAGATTGGAAAGCCGGGAGCTGTCATCACATCTGACAAAGGATCCTACGGGGTAACTACTGTCACTGTGGAAAACAGGGCAATTTTTTAAAAGACAAGTTGCCAAACTTTTTTTTTTTCTCGGCTCCTTCAATGTCTTCCTCATCTTTGGGGGGAAAAAAAACAACCTCATGAGGGCACAGATTGTTTTCCTGTAGGTAGTCCTCGACTTATAAACATTCATTTAGCGACTGTTCGGAGTTACAACAGTACTGGGAAAGTGATTTAGGACTGGTCAGCTTTAATGCCTATGGTGGGACCAGAACTCACCATCTCCTAGTGATTGGATCAAAGTTACTCAGCTGGTTTTCATGCCTAAAGTGGGGTTACAACACACAATCTCCTGGTGATTGGGCCAAAGTTACCCAGCTGGCTTTCATGCCTAAGGAGGTACTAGAACTCACAGTCTCCTAGTGATTGGCTCAAAGTTATCCACCTGGTTTCCATGCCTAAGGCGGGACTAGAACTCACAGTCTCCTAGTGATTGGTCCGAAGTCATCCACCTGGTTTTCATGCCTAAGGAGGGATTAGAACTCACCATCTCCTGGTGATTGGGCCAAAGTTACCAGCTGGCTTTCATGCCTAAGGAGGTACTAGAACTCACAGTCTCCTAGTGATTGGCTCAAAGTTATCCACCTGTTTTCCATGCCTAAGGCGGGACTAGAACTCACAGTCTCCTAGTGATTGGTCCGAAGTCATCCACCTGGTTTTCATGCCTAAGGAGGGATTAGAACTCACCACCTCCTGGTGATTGGGCCAAAGTTACCAGCTGGCTTTCATGCCTAAGGAGATACTAGAACTCACAGTCTCCTAGTGATTGGCTCAAAGTTATCCACCTGGTTTCCATGCCTAAGGCGGGACTAGAACTCACAGTCTCCTAGTGATTGGTCCGAAGTCATCCACCTGGTTTTCATGCCTAAGGAGGGATTAGAACTCACCATCTCCTGGTGATTGGGCCAAAGTTACCAGCTGGCTTTCATGCCTAAGGAGGTACTAGAACTCACAGTCTCCTAGTGATTGGCTCAAAGTTATCCACCTGTTTTCCATGCCTAAGGCGGGACTAGAACTCACAGTCTCCTAGTGATTGGTCCGAAGTCATCCACCTGGTTTTCATGCCTAAGGCGGGACTAGAACTCACCGTCTCTCACTTTCTAGCCTTGTGCCTTAACCTCTTGACCAAGCTAGCTCTCTTTACCCAACTGGCCCTCCAGATGTAGGAGGAGAACCTGTTCCCAAGAGATGGGCTGCTACCAGGTGGGCTTATTCTCAACCTCCTTATTCTGAGCGGATGGATGCAAAACATCTCCATCTATCTCCACATCAGCGGTGGGATCCTTCCGGTTTAACAACCGGTTCGGTGATCACGCGTGTGCGTGCAGTTCAACGAAAAATCACCTTCCGCGTTAGTGCTAGGGAATTAAAACAGCTGAGGCGCGGCAATCCGCTAATCAGCTGCAAAGATAAAGGTAAGTAAAGTGCAAGGGCGGGCCCAGCTGATCGTCAGAGCTACCAGTCCGGGTAGTATTTGAGATGATGAGCAGGGGTGGGATTCTACTTCCCACCCTTGCTCAACATCTCAAACATTTACTCAAATCTCACCGTTTCGTCCTCTCTGTGGTCCTGTTGTAGAAGCCCTCAATCCTGACCCTCAGACCCTTCTCGCCACATCACGGAAGGAATAAAACCTCCTCTTTATCTTCTTCTCTTCCCAGACTCTCCATCCTTTCACATAACTCCGAGAGAGGGGTGAAATGCTCCCGGTTTGGACCGGATCGCCCGATCTGGTAGTGATGGCGGCGGGTGGTTCGGAGAACCGGTAGCAAAAATCCCTGCCCCGCCTCCCCATTCCCAGCTTTTATTTTTATTTTTAAAAGCATTTTTTCTACAACCTCTTCGGCCGAAAAAATGCTTTTAAAAGTAAAAAAAAGCCTCTGATGATCACACGGCTCAGCAGGGATCGTCAGAGGCTTTTAAAACCATTTTTTTTGGTTGAAGAGGTTGTAGAAAAAAATGCTTTTAAAAGCCTCTGCCGATCCCAGCTGTGCTGCCTGATCGTCAGAGGCTTTTTTTTTCTTTTAAAAGCTTTTTTTCAGCCGAAGAGGTTGTAGAAAAAATGCTTTTAAAAGCCTCTGACGGTCCCAGCTGAGTTGCCTGATCGTCAGAGGCTTTTAAAAGCATTTTTTTACAACCTCTTCGGCTGAAAAGGTTGTAGAAAACATGGTTTTAAAAGTTTAAAAAAAAAAAGTTGGCCACGCCGACTCAGTCACGTTACACCCCTCCCACCAACCCACGCCCACAGAACCGGTAGTAACAAATTTTACATTTCACCACTGCTCCAAGGAGTCTGCCACCCCACCTCTCCCTCACCTTATTTGCTTCTATGACCCCAAAAGCAAAATAAACACATTCCAAAATGCGTCAACCCGGCTTCTAAAATAAACTTCTGTTTTGGGAACATCTGCTCCACAAGCAGACAGTGTTTATCCAGCAACCTTTCTTTTCTTTTCTTCCCCCCCCCCTCTTTTCTAATTTATTCCTTCACCTGTTATCACGGTCTCCCACCAGCTTCCGGAGAGACCCCCCCACTCCGATCACGCTGAGAAAAATGCTTCCCGTTCTCTGCTAAACATCCAGATAATTTATTGGCACACCTTTTAGTAATTTTGTTCGCAATCTTCCAGAAATCAGAAATACCAATTTAGACTAATTTAGACTTCAAGGCTAGACACCGGGAGAAGGCAACCAAAGCTCCCTACAGGCTATGGCTGTGATGGTGAACCTATGGCATGCATGCCAGAGGTGGCAGGCAGAGACCTCTTTGTGGGCACGCGCGCCATCGACAGATGTTCTTCTGGTTTCCATCGGGTCTTCGCAGGAACCGGAGCGCCAGAAAACGGCCTGAAAAATGGCCCCAAAAACGGCCAAAAACAGGCATGTGCGTGCCGGCGAGCTGGTCTTCAAATTTCTGGTGCTCCAGCGTGCGTGAAGAGCAGCTGGCTGGTGCTCATGCGTGTGCTGGAAACCCGAAGATCATGATCTGTCCCCGTCCCCACACACACACAAACACAGCCAGCCGAGGGTTAAGGAAACACTTTGGAACGCACCCAGGTCTTATCTCCCACTTGGCAGCGATAGACACACCGTCTGCCAAATGCCTTTATTTTCATAAACAGAAAGATAAGATACTTAACGTACAAAAAGTCCAAGCAGAAATAATATTCCTCCCAGCAGTTCCGGACGAGGCTTTAGTGACTATCCAAGGTTTACTTTTGCTCGTCACAAGGATCACTGGCCACCATCCTCTATTATATAGTCTCTGGGGTGTGGTCCAGTGACTCAGTTCTAATCCCTAGCACGCCTCCTGAGCTGCTGCGAGGCGTGCGTCCAGGAATGATGTCTCTCCCTCGCTCTCATCCGAGCCACCTGTCTCCCGGCTAATCTCTCCCTCGGCCGGCACCTGAGACAGTGCCAGAGGGGAGGGGCCTGGAGAGGGAGGCCTGGCTGACTCCTCTTCCTCATGCTCGGAGCTTTCTTCCTCCGATGGGACAGGCTGAGAGGGCGGGGCCACAGCAGATCAGCTCAGTGCGCGCATGCATTCCGGGCAGGAGTGAAATGCTCCCGGATCGGACCGGATTGCCCGAACTGGTAGCACTTTTTCCCTGTGATTCGGCGATCCGGTAGTGATTGCTGCCCGGACATTTTTTTTTAACCTTCTGAGCATGTGCAGAAGGTTTTGCGCATGCACAGAAGGGCGAAGCGAGCGCTTCCAAAGCGGTAAGGAAGGTAAGCAGATTTCACCCCTGGTACCGGCCAGCTAGTTTTCGGGTTTCCGGCGCCCCGGTGTGCGCAGATGCACACACATGTATGTACATTCCACTTTGGGCACCCGGTGCCGAAAAGATTCACCGTCACTGGCCTATGGGGTTTTATTTTATTTTTTTTATTTGATTTATATGCCGCCCTTCTCCAGAGACTCAGGGCGGTTTATAATGCATTAAGCAACAGCCTTCATCCTTTTGTATATTTATGCAAAGTCAGCTTATTGCCCCCACAAACTGGGTCCTCAATTTACCTACCTTAGAAAGGATGGAAGGCTGAGTCAACCTTGAGCCTTGGCGAGATTCGAACCTGCAGTGATTGCAGGCAGCTGGTCTTAATAACCAGCTTAATAACAGGGTGCCTTAGACCACTGTACTACCAGGGCTTTTGGTTGGTTTCTGGCCCATTGCTGACAACAAGCCAAACAAAAAAACACGAACATTCAACTTCGATCTTAAATTCCACTTTAGCGTGAAAGAAGAAAAAAAGCAAAAGGAAAATATTAAAACTTGAGTGGAAGGAACATGCTGAATGCCAGTCATTGAGGCAAAGCCTTGACTCATCTGCATACTGGCCCCACCCACAAACGCTCGCCCCTCCTTTAAATTTTAGGAAGAGCTGCTACTGCTATACAGGCAGTCCTCAACTTATAACCGTTCATTTTGTGACCATTTGAAGTTACAACGGCACTGAAAAAAAAGCGAGTTTGTCAGACCTATTTTGCTGCATCCCCAGGATCAAGTGAACAAATGCTTGGCAACTGGCATGTACTTATGACGGTTGCATAAGTATCATGTGATCAGCTTCAAGCAGAGTCAACGGGGAAACCAAATTCACTTAACAACCGTGTCACTGCCTGAACCACTGCTGTGATTCACTTAACAACGGTGGCAAGAAATGTCGTAAAATCAGGCCAAGCACACTGAACCACTGTCTCGCTTAGTGTCAAAAATTCTGATGCTTAATTTGGGGTTGTAAGTTGAGAACCACCTGTATAGATACAAATTGTATTCACCTGCATTCATCCTCCTTAAAAGGTAAAGGTTCCCCTCATACATATGTGCTAGTCGTTCCTGACTCTAGGGGGCGGTGCTCATCTCCGTTTCAAAGCCGAAGAGCCAGCACTGTCCGAAAACGTCTCCATGGTCATGTGGCCGGCATGACTCAACGCCAAAGGCGCACGGAACGCTGTTCCCTTCCCACCAAAGGTGGTCCCTATTTTTCTACTTGCATTTTTTTACGTGCTTTCGAACTGTTAGGTTGGCAGAAGCTGGATTGAGTAACGGGAGCTCACCCCATTACGCAGCATAGGGACTCGAACCGCTGAACTTCCGACCTTTTGATTGACAAGCTCAGCGTCTTAACCACTGAGCCACCACCTCCCTCTTTACTAAAGGTTAATTCTTGGTGCTCCCTGAGGTTGGTTGTGATCAGCCAGACCGGACAGTTTCATCCCGAGCTACAAATATTTTCTTCTAGAGATTAATTCAGAAGTTGAATTAAATCTGTGATCGGCAACGGTTGACCTCCAAGGCCCTTTCCAGCCCTAGGTTGCAACCATCACTTCCTACCTTTGTCTCCGTCCTTCTGGTGGTCCCGTCTTCTGAAGTCACAATAGAAACGTGAGATGTGGGGGTACCGGGATCTTCTTCGACGGTCACAGTCTCCTCTACCTTCTCTTGGGGCTCCTGCATCATTGCTATGGAGGTCTGGTTGCTGGGGCTTTGCTCCTGAAGAAGAAAGAAAAGGATAATCTCAAAATCGCTGCCAGAAAAGGAGGAGACCAACCCTACGATTAAAATTTAAAATTTAAGAAGGGTATATAAACACTTGCCCAAGTCAGAACCAAGAACACGTAGGTCTGGAGCTTCCAAAATCTCATTTGTAGCGTTTTGGGGCTCCTTTGGCTAAAGACACTCCTTTCTTCCCCCTTCTGTACATTTTCTTAATGCTGGCATTTTTTAAAAAAAATAACCTAATCTATGCATTTTTCTCCTTGGGTGTCTGGAGTTTTCCATTTAATGCTCACACTTTTGAG
The DNA here is from genome assembly GCA_022577455.1 of Arizona elegans. Taxonomy (NCBI): domain Eukaryota; kingdom Metazoa; phylum Chordata; class Lepidosauria; order Squamata; family Colubridae; genus Arizona; species Arizona elegans. The sequence goes on along the minus strand of JAKOOJ010000026.1, from coordinate 10,134,940 downwards.
GTTAAACTGACCGAGGGGGCTACGCTGTCGTTCTAATGGATGCACTCAATGACTGCAGTAAATGGCCACGTTTCAAAGGCCCCCCATTTACTGCTTATTCACAAGAAATGGTTTTGTCATATTTAAAAGCAATTTCTGTGCTGCCTCCCCTTCTTTAGGTCAAGCCGCTACCTTCATAGATATGACATCTCTAAATAACAAATGCTGGGCAGAATACAGGACTCTAAATCAGGGGTGAAATGCTCCCGGTTCAGACCGGATCGCCCGATCCGGTAGCGATGGAGGCAGGTGGTTCGGAGAACCGGTAGCAAAAATCCGCGCACCTCACCACCACCACCATGCCCAGCTGAGCTGCAAGAAGACGACAAGAAGCTCTCATTCGGGTGTATAGTAAGAACCTGTTAAATTCCTCTCTACCCATACATGGATACATTCCTGATCTCTTAAGATGCCGATTAAAATCAAGAACTCAGCCTTCCATCCTTTCTAAGGTAGGTAAATTGAGGACCCAGTTTGTGGGGGCAATAAGCTGACTTTGTATAAATATACAAAAGGATGAAGGCTATTGCTTAGCGCATTGTAAGCCGCCCTGAGTCTCTGGAGATGGGCGGCATATAAATTAAATTTAAAAAAAAAAAAAAGAAAGAAACCCACCACTCTTGACAACGCTTAAGTTGTTGGCTGATCATCAGAACACCACACAAAAGTGGATGGAAGCGTGGAGTAGCTATTCCCCCCAAGATATCTCTGAGCATATTAATCCTAATAGTATGCCTCCAGGATTTAACCTACCCCGACACATATGAGTGACATATAACATATAAATGCTTTTTCTTTAATTGTTTTAAATCTGTAAAAATGAAGTGTTTCAATATTGTGTGTGACCAGCCACCCGCTAAATAAATTCATTTCCAATTTCCTTTTTTACTTTACTATTATTCCTCTAGTATTCCTGTACATTTTTTTTTAAAATCGATCCATGTATCATCTGGGTATAACATTTGTGCTATCATCTTCAAAGTTTACCGTTATTTCTTAAAATATATATTTATTATCTACCCTTCTTTCGTTTAATTTTAATATACTACCAACCCTAGGATTCTATGGGCTACGTTCTTATCCAGGATTGGTATAAGGCAGTGATGGCTAACCATTTTGTCATCGTGTGCCAAAAGTGGGGGGGAACCAGGGGGTTTGTGCACACGCGTGCCCACACTCATAATTCAATGTTCCCCCCCCTGCAAGTGTGTGCGTGGTCCCCCCGCGCTCCCACCACTTTTGGCACACAATGGCGCGATGGGCCCGGTAGGCCCATTTTTTGGCCTCCCCAAACGCTTTCTTGGAGCCTGGGGAGGGCAAAAATGGCTTCCCCACCCCTGCAGAGGCCCTGCAGAGGCCGGAACCAGCCTGTTTCCTGACTTTTGGTGGGCCCAGAAAGCCCATTTTCCCCCCTCCCCAGGCTCCAGAGGCTTTCTAGGAGCCTGGGGAGGCCGAAAATGGCCTCCCCACCCCAGAGGCCCTCCGGAGGCTGGAAACAGCTCGTTTCCTGACTTCCGGTGGGCCCGGAAGGGCCGAAAATCAGATGGCCAGCGTGTGCATGCATGCTCCTGCTGAGCTAGGGCAACGCCATAAGTTCGCCATCACGGGTATAAGGACTCCGGCCATAGGCAGGGAGTTGGACTAGAAGACCTCCAAGGTCCCTTCCAGCCCTAGGACTCTATGGTTTGCATCACTCTTGGACCAGTCTCCATTTGTCATCGTTCTTCTTCACGCTTCACAACCCTTGAGATGGGAGGAAAGGACATCCCTCTTAAATCCCTGCCCTCGCCACATTCCTTCTCCTGAACCACAGCACGGAGGCTGGTTGTATTAGTGCCCTGGCAGGAATTCAGAGACTCCGTTCCAAGGGAGTTGAATGTTTCAAAGTCAATCTCCAAAGCAATTCAAAGCGCCTCGTTCAATTGATTTAGAAAAGAGCTGGATACAATTCAGGCATGTGATGGGCATTTGCAATGTGCAAAGGTGCCTCTTTCCAAGGTTTTGAACTGGGCTCATTCCAGTTTTCAAGAGTGATTGATTGATTCCTTCCTTCCTTCCTTCCTTCCTTCCTTCTCTTTCTTTCTCTTCTCCCTCCCTCCTTCCTTCATCTCCCTCCTTCTCATTGTCCTTCCTTCTTTCCCTTCTTTCATCCCTTCCCCCCTCCCATCTTCCTTCCTTCCTTCCCTCTCATTGCCCTTCCTTCTTTCCTCTCTCCCATCTTCCATCCTTTCCTTCCTTGTTCCATCTTTCCTTCCTTTCCTTCCCTCCCATCTTCCTTCTTTCCTTCCTTCCTTATCTCCTTGTCCTTCCTTCTTTCCTCCCTCCCGTCTTCCTCCCTTCCTTCCGCCCTTATCTCCCTCCTTGTCCTTCCTTCTTTCCTTCCCTTCTTTCCTCCCTCCCGTCTTCCTCCCTTCCTTCCTCATCTCCTTCATTGCCCTTCCTTCTTTCCCTCTCTTCTTTCCTCTCTCCCATCTTCCTTCCTTTCCTTCCTTGTTCTGTCTTTCCTTCCCTTTCTTCCCTCCCATCTTCCTTCCTTCCTTATCTCCTTGTCCTTCCTTTCTTCCTCCCATCTTCCTCCCTTCCTTATCTCTCTCGTCCTTCCTTTCCTTTCCTTCTTTCCTCCCTCCCATCTTCATCCCTTCCTTCCTTATCTCCCTCCCATCTTCATCCTTTCCTTCCTTATCTCCCTCCCTCTCATTGTCCTTCCTTCTTACCTCCTTCCCATCTTCCTTCCTTTCCTCCCCCCTCCCTCCCTCATTGTCCTTCTTTCCTTCCTTCTTTCCTCCCTCCCATCTTCCTTCCTTTCCTCCCCCCTCCCTCCCTCTCATTGTCCTTCTTTCCTTCCTTCCTTTCCTCCCTCCCTCCCTTCCTTATCTCCCTCCCTCTCATTGTCCTTCTTTCCTTCCTTCCTTTCCTCCCTCCCTCCCTTCCTTATCTCCCTCCCTCTCATTGTCCTTCTTTCCTTCCTTCTTTCCTCCCTCCCATCTTCCTTCCTTTCCTCCCTTCCTCCCGTCTTTCCTTATCTCCCTTTCTTCCCTCCCATCTTCCTTCCTTCCCTACCTGCCTCCCATCTTCCTTCCTTCCCTTCCTTCCTTCCTTCCTCCCTCCCTCCCTCCCTCCCTTCCATCTTTCCTCCTCCCTTCCTCCCTGGCTGACATTCTCCAGCACTGAGTTTTGTCCAGTAATTTAGAGATGGTTTATTTATCTCACAGGATTCCAACGTTTGCAATAAAAGTTAACTGGGAAAACCAAATTACCTATCCTCCCTCGCTCCCTCTCCTTTATCCCCAAATCCACAGGAGTTATTAATTTCACCACAGCCGAGGCGCTCGCGGCTGATGTTGACATATGACGTTCGTGCAAGCTCACTCTATTTCGATCTGCGTGGGAAGGCCCACCTGGATTGTTGATCTAAATAGAACAACAAGATATATGAAGTTTAAAAATGGGACTCTCTGGAGATTCTTGTTTTGGAGAATTCTCGTAATCGTTAAGAGGGAGATGAATTTGCTTCAAAAAACCTTTTGTTTTGAAGGCACATGTAAACATTTAGAAGCTTTGAAAGTTGTATTCTTTTATAAATACAACCTACTTGGGAGTTTATTTTAATCATGTGACCATGGGGAATCCTGCACTGGTTGTAAGTGTTAAAATATATAATATTTTTTTTATAAAAAAAAACTTTTTATATAAAAAAAATTTGCTTTTCCCGCAGGCAGATCAGGAGGCAAAAGTGAGGAGTTTTATCTGTGTTCGAAATATATTTTCAAAGAGTTGCAAAAAAAAAAAAAAAAAAAACACCTTGAAAAGAGTAAAAAACCAACAATACTTCCTCCCCACTTCCTAGTATTCTTCTCAGGTGTCATCATGTCACAAAGAAAGAATTTATTGCTTGAGGAATTTGAGCCAAAAGGAAATAGATGAAAAGTTCAGGGGTTTGAGATGGAACGCCAGTTGAAAAGACATTACTCCTTCTAAGAATGTTATCGATGGATGATGGATGGATCCAATCATCACATCATCAAGTGCACGTTGACTTTTAGCAGCTCCACAGGGTTTTCCCCAGGATAATCTGTGCCAACCTGTTTCTTCAGCTCTTCCGCAAGGGTTACCCATTGCTGAGTCTGTCCACTTTGCTGCTGATTGTCCTTCTCTTTCAGAGTTATTAATATTAATAGTAATACTCTAATATAAATGCTTCAGGACGAGAAGGACTGGCCCAAGGTTAACCGTGATTTTCATGGTTGGCTAGAGGTTTAAAAACTGAATGCCCCCCCCACAATCGTATATCCTTGCAATTTGACTTTTTACCAAGAGGAAACATTGAGAGGAACAGGTAAGTTCAAAATGAGAGGAAGGAAGGAAGGAAGGAGGGAGGGAGGGAAGGAAAATATGGAAAATATTGGGAGGAAGGAAAATATGGAAAATATTGGGAGGGAGGAAAGGAAGAAAATATGGAAAATATTCGGAGGGAGGGAGGGAGGGAGGGAAGGAAAATATTCAGAGGGAGGGAGGGAGGGAGGGAGGGAAGGAAGGAAGGAAGGAAGGAAGGAAGGAAGGAAGGAAGGAAGGAAGGAAGGAAAGAAAATATGGAAAATATTCAGAGGGAGGGAGGAAAGGAAGGAAAGAAAATATGGAAAATATGCAGAGGGAGGGAGGGAGGGAGGGAGGGAGGGAGGGAGGAAGGAAGGAAGGAAGGAAGGAAGGAAGGAAGGAAGGAAGGAAGGAAGGAAAATATTTGGAGGTATGACCATAAGTATGACCATGACCGTCTCCCAGGCTCATGTGATCCCCTTTTGCAACCTCCTGACAAGCAAAGTCCATTCACTTAACAACCGTGTTACTAAGAACAACTACATCAATTCACTTAAGAACCATGACAAGGAAGGTCGTAAAACGGGGGGGGGGGACTCCCTTAACCAATGTCTCCCTTAAAACAGAAATGCTAGGCTCCATGGGGTCGTAAGTAGAGGACTCCCTGTGTTGCATAGGAAAGTTGTGGGTTTGCAGGGCGTCAAAACAGAGAAAGAGAGAGAGAGAGAGAGAGAGGGAAGAATCGTCGGCTGACCTTCGGAACCCCGAAACTCCCTGGAGTTTTGGAGCCAGGAGAGGGAGAGGTGTAAAGAGCAAGTCAAGGCATCGAGTGGAGAGACTGAGGCACAATGAGAAAATTATTCTGATCATAGAGCCGGAGACCCTTTCCTGCTGGGGAAATAAAGAGGCCAAACGATGAAAGGCTTTGCATTGATTTTCTTGACCTCCCATTAAAAGAAGGAAGTTGCTTTGCCCTCAACTCCCAGGAAAGGGAGGGAGGGAGGGAGGGAGGGAAAGAAGGAAGGAAGGAAGATGGGAGGGAGGGAGAGAAAGAAGGAAAATGGAAGGGAGGGAGAGAAAGAAGGAAGGGAGGACAATGAGAGGGAGGGAGAGAAAGAAGGAAGGAAGGAAAATGGGAGGGAGGGGGGGAGGGAGGGAATGAAGAAAGGAAGGAAGGAAAATGGGAGGGAGGGAGGGAGGGAAGGACAATGGGAGGGAGGGAGAGAAGGAAGGAAGGAAGGAAGGAAGGAAGGAAGGAAGGAAGGAAGGAAGATGAGTGGGAGAGAGATTGGAGAGAGGGAGGGAGGGAAGTGGGGAAGGACAATGAGAGGGATGGAGAGAAAGATGGGAGGGAGAGAGGGAGGAAAGGAGGGATGGAGAGAAGGAAGGAAGGACAATGAGAGGGAGGGAGAGAAAGAAGGTAGGAAGGAAGGGGAAAAGGGACTAACAGAGTGGCAAGGGAGAGGGGAGGAGGAGGAGAAAGTGAAAGAAAGAGAAAGAGAGAGAGAAAGGAAAAGAAAGGAAAGAAAGAGAAAGAGAAAAAGAAAAAGAAAGAGAGAGAGAGAAAGAAAAAGAAAGGAAAGAGAAAGAGAAAGAGAAAGAGAAAAAGAGAAAGAGAAAGAGAAAGGGGGGGATAGGAAGGAAGGAAGGAAGGAAGGAAGGAAGGAAGGAAGGAAGGAAGACTATTTTTTGGAAACCTTAAAAGCCACATTCTCGTCTTCCAAAGAAAACAACAACCAGTAATAAAACAAAATAATCAAAGAACTACCAAGAACACCACACCCCCCACCAACACAGGCAGGATAAGATACTGTATATAAATAAACAGCAAACCCCACACTCCCTCAAACTGATGATGTTACCCACTTGGGTCACAAAACGTCTCCAAGGAAACCACCAAGCTTAGAGACCACCGAAGACCCCCACACTTCAACCCTGAGCTATACGTATTCTCTACTATTGAAAGATGCCTCTGCATTTCCCAATATGAATTTTTTTAACCACCCAGTAGAGTTCTTCATCAAGATACGGCATTGACCAAACGGGAAATAAACCACGCCATTCTGTGTTTTTTTTTTAGGCCAAAAACATACCATTAAAAGCAATAGCTCTCTGCCAAAATTGGCACTTTCACCAAAGGTTCACGGCACAATTCTAACCAGGTTTAATATCTCAACATACTTATTCCAATGCCTGTTGAAATAACTTTTCATAAATCCAGATTACGGTGCCTTAGAAATGAAACCTACCCAAATAGATAGATGGGGAGCTTGAGATCTATTTGCTCGCTCTTATTATCTTCCACCAGGAGGTATTTAATGACATGCAAAGTTGAACATGGAGATTACATTTATTTATTTGCATATCGGTCGATTTGGGTTGTCTGGATGCCCCCCCCCCCCACTTTCTCCGATAAGAACGAAAATATCTATTTGAGCCTGGATAAAGATTGCATTCGTGCCGAGGAATGTAGCCGAAGGAAGGAATCCAAAGAAAATCAACATAATATTTTAGCAAAACAGCCTAATAGTAGGGTAGAATAGAATAGAATAGAATAGAATAGAATAGAATAGAATAGAATAGAATAGAATAGAATACGGAATAGGGAATAGGGAATAGGGAATAGGATAGAATAAGGAATAGGAATAGGAATAGGAATAGGAATAGGATAGGATAGGATAGGATAGGATAGGATAGGATAAGGAATAGGAATAGGAACAGGAACAGGAACAGGAACAGGAACAGGAACAGGAACAGGAACAGGAACAGGAACAGAATAGAATAGAACAGAACAGAACAGAACAGAACAGAACAGAACAGAACAGGGTTAGGGTTAGGGTTAGGGTTAGGGTTAGGGTTAGGGTTAGGATAGGATAGGATAGGATAGGATAGGATAGGATAGAATAGAATAGAATAGAATAGAATAGAATAGAATAGAATAGAATAGAATAGAATAGAATAGAATAGAATAGAATAGAATAGAATAGAATAGAATAACAGAGTTGGAAGGGACCTTGGAGGTCTTCTAATCCAACCCCCTGCTTAGGCAAGAAACCCTACACCACTTCAGACAAATGGTTATCCAACATCTTCTTTAAAAACTTTCAGTCTTGGAGCATTCACAACTTCTGGTGGCAAGTTGTTCCACTGATGCATTGTTCTAACTGTCAGGAAATTTCTCCTTAGTTCTAGGTTGCTTCTCTCCTTGATTGGTTTCCATTAAGGTTGATCAGCCTTTGCAAATCCTCTGGAAGCCACCGATCAATTGATGCTGGGAAAGTCCTCCATCGTTTATTAATGAGAACTACCAATATTGAAAAAAAAAATATTGATTTTTTTCCTTCCAATGCTAGCTGCTAACCCAGATTTTATTTAAGAAACCATTTCTGTCATTTGTTGCCCAGCTACAGGTAGTCCTTGGCCTACAACAGTTCATGTTCAACATCATCATTCTCTTTTAACGACCCCATAATGCCTTGCGGGGTGGAGTCTAAGCAACTGAATGGAGCTGAGTGTTTACTGGCCGGATGCCTTTCCTGTCGCCAGGGCGGAGTTTTGTCCAGCAGATAGATTCTCATTGTGCCCAGAGAGAGAAATATCTGCCTCTACCTAGGATCGAACTCACAGCCTCCTGATTGTGAGGCGAGAGCTCCACCTCTAGGCCACCGCACCACTCTACAACAGTTCGTTTAAGTGACCATTTGACCTTACAACAGCACCGAAACAAGGGGACTTGTGACCGTTTTTTCACACTTACGTCCGTTGTGGCATCCCTTGGTCATGTGATCAAAATTTGGATTCTTGCAGACTGGGCTCCTATTTACGACAGTTGCAGTGTCCCGGGGTCATGGGAAAGTCAACGGGGAAGCTGGATTCACTTAACAACTGTGGCAAGAAAGGTCGCAAAAACGGGGCAAAATTCACTCAACAGCCGCCTCGCTTAGGGAACAGAAATTTTTGAGTTCAGTTGTGGTCGTAAGTTGAGGTAGTCTTTTTCTCCTTTAAGAAATAGGACTTCCGGTTCTTCTCCTGCCTTTGGACTTCCCCAAAGCCCTACGAGATAGTGATAGGCTAAGCACACTAAGCCCCTAAATCCTTCCTAGGTTTCCCCTGGAGTTTCTGGAAGAAAGAAAGGAAACAGGAATAACGAAGAAATCGCGTCCTAAACACCTCTTTGCAAATCTTTTAAACACAAGTACAGCTCAGCTGAATCAAGTCAAGGTCCACCTTAATCCAGCATTTTGCTCCCTACGGGTGGACACCAGATACTGGGGGGATGTTTGCAAGATGGAGACCCATCTCTCTCCCCACCCAGCTGCCTCCTTAAATCTGGCATTCGGAGGTACTGAGGTCATCCAAGAATTGGGACTTCCTCTGGATGGGTCTCCCTATGAATTTAACTACTCTTAATTTTAATGCCGTCCAAGGGAGTGGCTATCTAAACAGTCCACGGGTTAATTAGTAGGAGAAAGAGAGAGAGAGGGAGGGAAGGGAGGGAGGGAAGAAGGAAGGAAATGGAAGGGAGTGAAGAAAGAAGGAAATGAAGGAAGGAAGGAAGGAAGGAAGGAAGGAAGGAAGGAAGGAAGGAAAGAAGTGAGGAGGAGGGAGGAAGGAAATGAAGGAAGGAAGAAATGAAGGAAAGAAGTGAGGAGGAGGAAGGAAGGAAATGAAGGAAGGAAGGAAGAAAGAAAGAAATGAAGGAAAGAAGTGAGGAGGAGGAAGGAAGGAAAGGAAGGAAGGAATGAAGGGAGGGAGGGAGGGAGGAGGAAGGAAGGAAATGAAGAAAGGGAACCAGGGAGAAGGGAGGAAGGAAGGGAGGAAGGAAGGAATGAAGGGAGGGAGGAAATGGAAGGGAGAGAGGAAGGAAATGAAGGAAGGGAACGAGTGAGGAGGGAGGGAGGGAGGGAGGAAGAGAGGAAGGAAGGAAGGAAATGGAAGGGAGTGAGGAAAGAAGGAAATGAAGGAAGGAAGGGAGCAAGGAAGGAAGGAAGGAAATGGGAGAGAGGAAGGAAGGAAACGAAGGAAGGGAAAGAGGGAGAAGGAAGGAAGGAAGAAATGAAGGGAGGAGGAGGAAGGGAGGAAATGAAGGAAGGAAGAGGAAGGGAGGAAATGAAGGAAGGGAACGAGTGAGGAGGAAGGGAGGGAGGAAGGAAATGGAGGAAGGAAGGGAGCGAAGAAGGAAGGAAGGAAGGAAGGAAGGAAGGAAGGAAGGAAGGAAGGAAGGAAGGAAAGGGAGGGAGAGAGGGAGGGAGGGAGGAAGAATGAATCAAACCCCAAAGCACCAGAGTGAGTTTCCATAACAGAAGGTTGGGTAGACACAAGGTTTTGCTGCTCATCGTCTACCATCCAAACCAGGCACGGATTCACTCAAGAACTGCCTCACTTAGCAACGGAAGCTCCGCCCCGCTAACTCTGGTCATGCGTCGAGGACTACCTGTACCCACTCCAAAGGGCTGCAGGAGATCCTTCTCACAACCCCTCCGATCTCTGTCTAAGCAGGGCACGAAGGAAACTGCTAAAGGACAATTGCTCCATTCTGATGAGGTTAAAACCTAGGAATCATTGCCAGTTTCCCTTCGGGACAGGAGTAATTTTATGACCGGCAGACAAATCAGCTTCCAGCTTGGCTTCTCCTAATCTCTGAACCCTACAGAGCCCTTCATAATTTACAGGCAAACGTCACTCCTGCTCTTTTGTAACTCCACAATAGCTTGTTAAGTTACTGCCCTCTGTGCAAGCATTTTTAAGCACCCCGGGTCTGTTGGCTGGATGCAAATCAGTTCTCGGCCGGGTCTCCCAACATTTCAGTAGCCATCATAGATAGCTAATGGCTTTCAAAGCTTGGAGCCTTAAGGCTGGGAAGGATGAGAGGGGAACGGGCTGCACATGCTAAATGAGCTCGCTAAAAATAGTGCCAGCGGCTCATGTAAATTTTGCAACAGCCGACTTGCAAGAATGTGGATAAATCTCTGCAGCTTACGTAGCTCATCCTACCCGTAAGAGATAAATCAGGTTTAAGAAAAAAAAAAGAAAAAAAGAGGGTATGGCTGGTTCTTTCCATCACTGTGCTTTTTTAAAAACCGTGTAAGCAAAGAAAAATGGCATAGAAAATAATCCTAAATAAACAAAGAATGGAATGGAATGGAATGGAATGGAATGGAATGGAAAGCAACCAAACAGAATAGAATGGAACAGAAAAGAACAGAATATAGAGCAAGAGCAAGAGCACTTACATATATACCGCTTCACAGTGCTTGCCAGCCCTCTCTAAAGCGGTTTACAGAGTCAACCTCTTGCCCCAAACAATCTGGGTCCTCATTTTACCAACCTCAGAAGGATGGAAAGCTGAGTCAACCTTGAGCGGGTCAGAATCGAACTGCCGAAGTGCTGGCGGTTGGCAGTCAGCAGAATTAGCCTGCAATACTGTGTTCTAACGGCACAGAACAGAACAGAATTCTTTATTGGCCAAATGTGATTGGACACACAAGGAATTTGTCTTGGTGCATATGGAATAGAAAGGAACAGAAAGGAATGGAACGGAACAGAACAGAACAGAATATGGAATAGAATGGAACAGAACAGAACAACAAAATATGAACAGAACAATATGGAATAGAATGGAACAGAACAGAATATAGCGTGTAGAGAATAGAACATAATATAACAGAACAGAATCGGATAGAATATGAACAGAGTGGAACGGAAAGGAACGGAACAGAACAGAACATAGTGTGTAGAGAATAGAACATAATATAACAGAACAGAATAGAATAGAATAGAATAGAATAGAATAGAATAGAATAGAATAGAATATGAACAGAACGGAACAGAACAGAATATAGTGTGTAGAGAATAGAACATAATATAACAGAACAGAATAGAATAGAATATGAACAGAACGGAACAGAACAGAACATAGTGTGTAGAGAATAGAACATAATATAATAGAACAGAACAGAACTGAATAGAATAGAATACGAACAGAACGGAACAATAACTTGGCTTTATGAGAGGAATCTCCTTCCTTTCATAAGATGATTACATCTATGCCTCAGATAGGGAATAGAACCCACCCTGTCAGAAATAAGCCCAGTCTTTTAAAATCGTCTACCGTATTTGGGGATAATAAGCCAACGAATATACATATGCAACAGGACATTTTTGCCCTGGGCCCTGTCGTCAAGAGTTGAAAAAGCTCCAAACGACGCTTCGGAAATGTGCCAAACGAAGTCGCTTCTGGCTTCGCAATGGGAAATCCGAAATCTCAAACGAAGAGGTCGGAAAGCCAAGCTAAGAAATCACTCTACCTCTCTGGACAAAGTCCTTGAAATTAAAAGGAAGCTTTCCTAGCTGTCCCTGCTTAGAAAATTCCAATGATGGAAGTCAAGCCATTCCAGGTCTCTTTAAAAAAAAAAAATGACACCAAGTTACGGGGACATCTCATAATAGGGCAGGCGTTTTTGTCGCCTGCCGCAAAGGAGCTGCCAATTTTAGATCCTGTCAGCTTCTCTCTGTGAAACGTGTGGAGCCTCTGGGGTCAACGGAGCAAAGATCTGGAATGCTACAAAGGTCACCCTTGCAACGGCTAAACCTCCATCCGGCCCCGTAAGTCAAGTCTGCAGTTGGCTGCTGCCTTCTAATTTCCATCCCTTCCTCTATATATTTTAATGACAGCTCCCCAGGAGCAGGAAATTCTTCCCCGGCTTAAACAAGCAGGCTGCAGACCAAAATAAATAATAAATAAATAAATAAAAATGGGCTGCTGTATCCCTATTATAAAAGAATAGAATAGAATAGAATAGAATAGAATAGAATAGAATAGAATAGAATAGAATCCTCTTGCCCCCAACAATCTAGGTCCTCGTTTTACCGACCTCAGAAAGACGGAAGGCTGAGTCAACCTTGAGCAGGTCAGGATCGAATTTCTGACAGTGGGCAGAGTCAGTCTGCAATACTGCATTCTAACAACTGTGCACCATGAATGGATGGATGGATGGATGGATGGATGGATGGATGGAAGGAAGGAAGGAAGGAAGGAATAGCAATAACACTTAGGACTTATATACCACTTCACAGTGCTTTATAACCCTCTCTAAGCGGTTTACAGAGTCAGCCTCTTGCCCCCAACAATCTGGGTCCTCGATTTACTGATCTCGGAAGGACGGAAGGCTGAGTCAACCTTGAGCAGGTCAGGATCACTCCTGGCTGTGGGCAGAGTCAGCCTGCAATACTGCATTCTAACAACTGTGCACTATGGATGGATGGATGAATGGATGGATGGGAGGAAGAAAGGAAGGAGAGAGAAGGAAGGAAGGAAGGAAGGAGAAAGAAAGAAAGAAAGAAAGAAAGAAAGAAAGAAAGAAGGAAGGAAGGAAGGAAGGAAGGAAGGAAGGAAGGAAGGAAGGAAGGAAGGAAGGAATAGCAATAGCACTTAGACTTATATACCGCTTCACAGTGCCTTACAGCCCTCTCTAAGCAGTTTAAAGAGTCATCCTCTTGCCCCCAATAATCTGGGTCCTCATTTTACCCACCTCGGAAGGATGGAAGGCTGAATCAACCTTGAGCCAGTCAGAATCGAACTCCTGGAATGAGCAGTGAGTTAGCAGTGAGTTAGCATTCTAACCACTGTGCCACCATTTGTCTATAATTGTATATACTGTAGGGCCTTCTGGCTTGAGAGGGGGTTGGACTAGAAGATCTCGAAGGTCCCTTCCAACTCTTGTTATTTTAAATAACAATGATTTCTTAAGACTTGGGGGGGAAAAATGAAGTTTTGCAAAGAATTATCATGATCAGATGTTACAGCATTCCGGAGATTCTTCAAGTGGGTTGTTTGCTGCAGGTGATCGCTTTGAAGAGCTCCCAAAATAAACGCAGGTATTAGGTAATGTGCTTGTAAAAAGCTCCCCCATGGAGGGAAAGGCAGCAAGATGTGCCTCTGTCAAATGAATGGAGGCTAAAGACCGACATTCAGAAACGCCTCTTTCTAAGTCAAACTCTTCCCTTCCGACCATCATCTTACCACACTTGTGCTGGTCTCCTGAAAATCCCAATGTTTTGTTGTGGCCCCGCCCTCTGAGCTTATCCCATCGGAGGAAGAAAGCTCCGAGCATGAGGAAGAGGAGTCAGCCAGGCCTCCCTCTCCAGGCCCCTCCCCTCTGGCACTGTCTCAGGTGCCGGCCGAGGGAGAGGAGATTAGCCGGGAGACAGGTGTCTCGGATGAGAGTGAAGGGGAGACGTCATTCCTGGACGCACGCCTCCGAAGACGTGATAAACGATTGCAGCAGCTCAGGAGGCGTGCTAGGGATTAGAACTGAGTCACTGGACCACACCCCAGAGACTATATAATAGAGGGTGGTGGCCAGTGATCCCTGTGACGAACAAAAATAAACCTTGGATAGTCACTAGAGCATTGTCCGAAACTGCTGAGAGGAATATTATTTCTGTCGGACTCTTGTACGCTGAGTATATTATCTTTCTGTGGCAATAAAAGCACTTGGCAGACAGTGTGTATATCGCTGCCAAGTTGGAGATAAAGACCTGGGTGTGTGCCAAGTGCTTCCTTAACCCTCGGCTGGCTGTGTTTGTGTGTGTGTGTGGACGGGGACAGATCATGTTTCCTTATCCATGCACCCATGGAAGTCCCTGGCCAGAATGAATTGGGAATTGGAATTGGTTTTTTTTTTTAATTTGATTTATATGCCGCCCTTCTCCGGAGACTCTCGGCGGCTTACAATGCGCTAAGCAACAGCCTTCATCCTTTTGTATATTTTATACAAAGTCAGCTTATTGCCCCCACAAACTGGGTCCTCATTTCACCTACCTTAGAAAGGATGGAAGGCTGAGTCAACCTTGAGCCTTGGCGAGATTCGAACCTGCAGTAATTGCAGGCAGCTGATCTTAATAACAGGGTGCTTTAGACCACTGTACTACCAAGGCTCCTGGTAACTGTAATTAATTGTAATTAAAATTGTGATTTTATTTTGTTTCTTTTGTTTGCATGCCTCCTTTATTATTATTATTTTTACAAACAACCCAAGGCGATAAACCACGGTGGATTTTTTAACAGATTAACAGAGTTTGAAGGGACCATCTAGTCCAGGGATCTGCAATCTTAAATCCTCAAAGAGCCATTTGGACCCATTTTCCACAGGAAAGAAAACACCAGGAGCCACAAAACCTGGGTGGGTGTGGCCAACTCGATGTCACACACTTTTGCCAGTCACATGACCCCCCCCCCTAGCCACGCCTACCCAGCCGGTCATTAGGGCAGAGAACCAGTTGTTAAAAAACACCAGGAACCACAAAATCCTTTTGACATTATGTCTCTCTCCCCTCCCTCCCTCCCTCTCTGTATCTCTCTATGTCTCCCTCTCCCCCCTCTCTGTATCTTTGTCTCTGCCCTGGCCCTTCTCCATCCCCCGCCGTCACCCTTACCTTCTCAGGCCAGGCGAGGAGTGACTGGGAGGGGAGAGTGGGGGGCGGGGCCAGTCAGTGGTGGGATCACCTGACAGGGAGCAGAGGGCCCAAAGAGCCACATGCGGCTCCGGAGCCGCAGGTTGCTGACCCCTGATCTAGTCCAACCCCCCGCCTAAGCAGGAGACCCTACACCATTTCTGACAAATGGCAGTCCAATCTTTTCTTGAAAGCCTCCAGTGATGAAGCTCCCACAATTTCCAAAGGCAACTTCTGCTCCATTGATTGATTGTTCTCACTGTCAGAAAATTCCTCCTTATTTCCAGATTGAATCTCTTCTTGTTCGGTTTCCATCCATTATTCCTTGTCTGGCCTTCAGGTGCCTTGGGAAATAGCTTGACCCCCCTCCTCTCTGTGGCAGCCCCTCAAATATTGGAAGGCTGCTATCATGTCTCCCCTGATTATTAAGACGGGACTACAACTCATTTGTCTCCTGATGATTGGTCCAAAGTCACCCAGCTGGCTTTCATGCCTAAGGTGGAACTAGAACTCACTGCTTGCTGGTGATTGGGCCCAAAGTTATCCAACTGGCTTTCGTGCCTAAGGCAGGACTAGAACTCACTGCTTGCTGGTGATTGGGCCCAAAGTTATCCAACTGGCTTTCGTGCCTAAGGCAGGACTAGAATTCACAAATCTCCCGGGGATTAGCCCAAGTCCTCCAGCCGCCTTTCATGCCTAAGGCAGGACTAGAATTCACTGCTTCTTGATGATTGGGCCCAAAGTTATCCAACTGGCTTTCATGTCTAAGGTGGGACTAGAACTCATCGTCTCCAGGTTTCTAGCCTGGTGCCTTAACCATGAGACCAAATTGGCTTTTGCAGTTCATCTGCTAATCTATTGAGGAAAACCCATTCATCAATGGGTTGATAGAGGCATAGACCATACCAAAACATGTTGTACATATTGCTCATCTCCGTTTCAAAGCCGAAGAGCCAGCGCTGTCCGAAGACGTCTCCGTGGTCATGTGGCCGGCATGACTCAACACCAAAGGCCCACGGAATGCTGTTCCCTTCCCACCAAAGGTGGTCCCAATTTTTCTACTTGCATTTTTTACCGACTTTCGAACTGCTAGGTTGGCAGAAGCTGGAACAAGGAACAGGAGCTCACTCCGTTACGCGGCACTAGGGATTCGAACCGCTGAACTGCCGACCTTTCGATTGACAAGCTCAGCGTCTTAGCTACTGAGCCACCGCGTCCCTATGAAAGTCCTTTCTGGCCCTATGATTTTGTATGATTTTTTGCAGCATTCTGGTGAGTGGAAGATTAGGGCTTTGTTTAGGAGCAGTTGAGCAATCTGGTCTCCAAAAGACAACACAATCACTGTCAAAATTTCACAATAGACCGGGCTCAAAAGAGGGGAAGAGGTTAAAAGGGGAATGTCAGGATTCAGTGTCGTCTCAAATAAGCTGCATTTCAAACAGGGTCAATGTTGGGTGAGCAACTGTTGTGATCCCAGATTCCTGCTGGAACTAAGAAGCATGCAAATCCATCAGGGCAGGAGTCCCAATAACGACAAAGGAAGATTTAGCAGGCTGCAATTAAGCTTCTCCCCGTTGCAAACCTAGGGCTTGGTTCCAACACCTCAACTAAGGAAAGATTGATTCTCCAGAATCTCCGAGCTGAAAATCCTGTACCTATTTCAGCCTGGATATCAAATTGTCAAAAAAAAAAAAGGCACCACTTGGAATTTAGAAAAGGTAAAGGTTCCCCTCGCACATATGGGCTAGTCATTCCCAACTCTAGGGGACGCTACTCATCTCCGTTTCAAAGCCGAAGAGCCAGCGCTGTCCGAAGACGTCTCTGTGGTCATGTGGCCGGCATGACTCAACGCCAAAGGCGCACGGAACACTTTTACCTTCCCACCAGTATTTTTCTACTTGCATTTTTTTTTACGTGCTTTCAAACTGCTAGGTTGACAGAAGCTGGGACAAGTCACGGGAGCTCACCCCGTTACGCGGCACTAGGGATTCGAACCGCCGAACTGCCGACCTTTCGATTGACAAGCTCAGTGTCTTAGCCACTGAGCTACCGCATCCCTTGGCATTTAGTACATATACACAATATTAACATTGATAATTTTAGTTTCCAAATCTGATCTATCCCGAAGGGCTGATGCTTCCTACATTCTAGCAAGGGTAAGTGGAGAATCATGGTTGAAGGGCATCGCTCCCCAGCCATCTGGTTTATTAGCTGTTGGGTATCAAGAAAGAATATTTGTAGCTTGGGGTTGAAATGTGGGGTCCTTGGTGCTCTCTGAGCTTGGTGGTTTTCTTGCGGACATTTCATTACCCAACTAGGGAACATGATCAGAACTCAAGCAAACCTCCCTTTCTCCTAGCACTGATGATGTTCCCTAGTTGGGTAATGAAATGTCTGCAAGAAAATATCCAAGCTCAGAGAGCACCAAGGACCCCACAGTTCTCCTCCTCTCCTTTTCCTCCATTCCACAAACCCCACCTCCTTCTAGCACTGAAGATGTTACCTAGTTGGGTAAGGAAACGTCTGCAAGAAAATATCCAAGCTCAGAGAGCACCAAGGATCCCGCACAGCGGTGGGTTTCAGATATTGTTACCACCGGTTCGACCCGCACATGTGCACCTTTCATGCGTGCACCTGGCCTTCTGCGCATGTGTGTTGCTCACATGCACGCCTCCCACGCATGTGCCTGTTGTGGTCCGCCAGCAGCCTGCGGAGCTGGCAGCGGAGTCGGACAGCGAGGAGGCTGAGGAAGAACAGGGGCCAGTCCTGGAGTCTGGGGAAGGCCCAGATGAGGGCTCTGCGTCAGAGGCAGAGATGAAGCCAGGGTCATCGGGGAGTGAAGTGCAGACTCCGGAGCCGCCAGAGGCGGATAGCAGAGAGGCAGAGAAACAGGAGGAGCCTGTTCCTAATGCACGCATGAGAAGAGCTGCCATAAGGCAAGAGCAGCTACAGCAAAGAGGACAACTCGGGAGTAGGGCCAAGAGATGATTGGCCTCTCCCATAAGGCTTAAAACAGACCAGCAACGGCGTTTGGGCTTTGCCGGAAAACAACGTTGGTAGCTTCATCTTTTTCATCTACATCTTGTATTTATTTTTGTATCTGTGACTTCTGAATGTTTGCCAAGAAAGGCCTTTGGCAGTTTGCCCAATTGGACCAAGGTTTGTGATAGGACTGAGGAATTTGTGTTGGGAGGAATTTCCTTTAATTTAGTTGAATGACGCTGGGAATGAAGTAATTCTCAGCCGTTCGAATAAAGTTTGTTTGTTTTTTCACTGACTGATTTTCCTACTGCTTACTTGGGCCTGGGTCACAACAGTGCCAGGCCTCAAAAACATAGCTAAATAGGACCAGTTCGGGCAAACCGGTTGAAACTTGACTGAATACCATCTCTGATCCTGCATAGCTGTTGCGTTTCATGATGGCTGCTTACTGTTTCTATTCTACTCCACTTTTTTAAAAAAAAAAAAATTGAGCAATGTTTATACACCTTTGGGCACAACCGAACTATACACTCAAGAATCTTTCCAAAGCTAGGGGGTTAAATATGTATTAAAATAAAATCAAGCAAAGCAAAAAAAAAAAAAAAAAAAAGGAGACACAGAAAATACCCTTCTTTAAAGATCAACCTTGCTCCAATTAGTTAGCTTCCTACTGAGATCAGCATCTTCACTTTTGTTTTGGGGCAGTGTAAGAAAGTGGCCACAGCAGGTGACGGCGGAAAAAAAGCATTTTTTTTCCTTCCTGGGCAAAAATGCTTCTCCTAAAAAAAAAAAAAATGCTGATGTTTGTTTCTCTTGCAAGATCGCTCCTATTAGAAACAAACGACTTGAAAGGAGAATATTTGCAGCTTGGGGTTGAAATGAGGGGATCCTTGGCAGGGGTGGGCTTCAAAAATTTTAGCAAGGGGTTCTCTGCCCGGTTGCTGGGTGGGCGTGGCCATGATGGGCGTGGCCTAATCAGCCTCCTGCACCACAGTGGTGGGGGGGGGGGGCGTTTTTGCCCTCCCCGGGCTCTGGAGGTTTTAATTGAGCCTCCGTAAAACGGCCTCCCCAGGCTCCAGGGCCTGTTTCCAGCCTTTCCAAACTTCCAGTTGGCCTGTTTTTCACCATCCCCGAGCCTCCGTGCGAGCCCTGCACTTACTGCATCCAAAACGGGCCGCGTGGGGACTCCTGGGAGGACCGGGAAGGGGTGGGCAGGACCAGCAAGGAATGGGATTAGGGGGTTCTCCAAACTGCACAGAATCTTACCTAGAGGTTTTCCCAAACCCCTGCGAACCCCCAGCAGTCCACCCCTGGTCCTTGTTGTTCTCTGAGCTTGCTTGCTTAAGTGACTTTAAAAAGAACATCAGCTGGCTCCAGGTTGCATTTTGTCCAACTCAAGGAGGCATGCACCCTCCTATCTTCCCTCTCCCCAAAACTGTGGTGAATGTGGTCTGGATTCCCAGGATGGAGGGGCTGCAACCCGGAGGAACAAGAGACAGAGACGTTTAGATAGATTGGGTGGTTGGAAGAGGGTCAGGTTAGCTCCTCCCTAGAAGATCTCAGAGTAAATCTTTCATGATGCAATCAGCTTGCTTTAGTTGGGCAAGATTCTGTCTATGAATCAAAGAACATTGCTTAGAAGTAGAAATCATGAACCATGGTGCCCAAATAGTTGGGGTCCGCTAGACTAGAAGACCTCTAAAATCCCTTCCAACTCGGTTATTCTGTGCTGTTCTGCTTTGCTAGCAACACCAAAGTGGCTTTCCATGATGTTTGATGATTCTACAGAGGAATTATTGAGTCCATCATCTAGACCTCCATAACTGTCTGGTTTGGTTCTGCAACCCAACAAGGCAGACACAGACTTCAGAGGATCATTAGAACTGCAGAAAAAAACAATGGCTACCAACCTGCCTTCCATGGAGGACCTGTATCCTGCACGAGTCAAAAAGAGGGCTGTGAAAATATCTACAGACTCCTCGCATCCTGGACATAAATTGTTTCAACTCCTACCCTCAAAACGATGCTATAGGGCACTGCACACCAGAACAACTAGACACAAGGACAGTTTTTTCCCAAATGCCATCACTCTGCTAAATAAATAATTTCCTCAATACTGTCAAACTATTCACTAAGGCTGCATTACTATTACTATTAATCTTCTCATTGTTCCTATCACCCATCTCCTCCCACTTATGACTGCATGACTGTAACTTGTTGCTGAATCCTTACGATTTATATTGATCGCTTCCTAGTGTGATTCGATTGCTTATTTGTACCCTATGACTACCATTAAGTGTTGCATCTTATGATTCTTGACAAATGTATCTTGTCTTTTTATGTACACTGAGAGCATATGCACCAAAGACAAATTTCTTGTGTGTCCAATCACACTTGGCCAAAAAGAATTCTATCTATCTGTCTGTCTGTCTGCCTGCCTGCCTGCCTGTCTATCTATCTATCTATCTATCTATCATCTAGTATCTATCTATCTATCTATCTATCTATCTATCTATCTATCTATCATTATTATTATTTTTAACTTCCTGATCAAGCCAACAGTGCTGAGGAATCCTGGTGGCCTCCTGTCCTAAACTGCAGCATTTAAATGAAGTATTTTAGCTCTTCAGGAATAGCCAAAGTTATGTAGATTATGAATCAACTTCAACATTTAAATGTATTCCAGTACATTGCCACGATCAATCAAATCTGTGTCTTTAGACTATTGCAACATCTTTCAAAAACAGTGGAATAGATTAGTTAAAACCTGCAGCTTTCCCTTTCATTTTTTTTTTAAATCCTGGGGAAATATATCTCTTTGGCATTTTCCTCTCTTGAATTTAGTCATACTTGAAATTACCGATTTTTATTTTTAACCGAAATGCGGCTCTTCTAACAACTCTGAAAAATGAATCCAAGACATACCAGCCATGGAAAGGGGTATAAATTCAATAAACTCGCTTTTAATTAAGTCGGTCCATTAGGTAGAGAGAATCAATGTCAGAGTGAATCCAATCCAAGGCTATTGAAAAGGATACACTTGATCGTTCGTTCTTGCAGCCAATATCGTTTTTGGTTTGCAAAAAAGAAAAAAGAAATCCACAACAACTGTCAGGATGTCATTGAAGTGCGATACTTACCTTCACAAATTTTTGCATAAGGAACAACATCTTTGCTGGGTGGGGGTATTTCAGGCCCGTTATCACGAACTTCGAATCCGTAGCTAATCTGCTTGCAATTATTGTAATTGCCTCTCATTTCTCTAAATACGACAAATGTCAAACTGTCATCCTTATTCCAAAATAGTCTTGAGGATTTTGACATCTCGTACTTAGGTTAAAAACGCTTCCCATTGATAAATATTTACAAATCAAGGTGACATTTTTCTTAAGCTCGACTTCCAACGGGAGAAGGGGTACGAAGGTGAAATGATTCTGCATTCTGAAGCCTGTGGTTGTGTGCGAGGAGGATGTAATTTGTTCCCAGATTCTGCAGGTATCTTACTTTGGGAGAGAAATTCCAGCTTTGCAAAATGGAGGACTTTCACACGAACTATTTTATGTCCTGTAGCAAGCAAGTCCGTATCGTACAAATATTCTCACTGCGCCAATATTTGCAGCTCACGGTTGAACGGAAGGGTTCTGGGTGCTCTCTGAGCTTGGTTGTTTCCTTGCAAATGTTTCTTGATCCAACTAGGTAACATCATCAGTGTTAGAAGAGGCTTGGCAGGAGGAGGAGGTGGAGGAAGACTGAGGGATCATTGGTGCTCTCTGAGCTTGGACGTTTCATTACCCAACTCAGTAATTGTTGTGGCCCGCCAGCGGCCTGCGTGGATCGTGGCTGATCCCGACGACGAGGAGGCTGGTGTGGTATCGCGCCAGCAGCCTGCGCAGCCGGCGCTCGCGTCGGACAGCGAGGAGGCTGAAGAGGATGTGGTGCCAGAGGCAGAGACTCAGCCAGGGCCTTCAGAACCTCCAGAGGCTCCTTCAAGTGGAGAGAGCGAAGTGGAGGAGCCTCTTCTCAATGCTCGAGCACGCAGGGCTGCCAAAAGGCAGGAGTGGCTACTCAGGAGGAGGAGGTCTTCTCGAGAGTAAGGTTTGAGGATAATTGGCCACTCCCTTAGCCTATTTAAGTCGCACGCAGTTAGTAATTTCTTGCTGGAAACAACGTGTAATTATTACAGAGCATTTTTGAAGAGTGAGTGTCTTATCGTATCTTGTTTTCTGGGCTGGTTGCCAGACTTTGTTTATTCTTGGTACGTTATAACTTTGATAAGGACCATTGGTGTGGGTCACAATCCTTGGGAATCCAGAGCTGGGGCAGAACAGTAATATCATCAGTGTTAAAAGAGGAGGAGGAAGAAGAAGAGGAGGAATTAGGTTCTTGGCACTCTTGGTTGTTTTTTTTGCTTATGTTTCATGACCCAGCTAGGTAGTATCATCAGTGTTAAAAGAGAGGGGCTTGGGAAGAGGAGGTGGGGGGAAGACTAAGGGATCCTTGGTGCTCTCTGAGCTTGGTTATTTTCTTACAGACATTTCATTACCCAATCCAGTAATATCATCAATGTTAAAAGAGGAGGAGGGGGAGGAGGAAGACTGAGGGATCATTGGTGTTCTCTGAGCTTAGAGACGTTTCATTACCCAACTCAGTAATATCAACAGTGTCAAAAGAGGAGGAGGAATTAGGTTCTTGGCACTCTCTGAGCTTGGTTTGTTTTCTTGCAGACGTTTCACTACCCAACTAGGTAACATCATCAGCGCTAGAAGAGATTAGGGTTTCATTTCTATTGCTCTCTATTCTTGTTTGCTCGGATCAGATGAGACGAGGAAGGAGGAAAAGAGAGAGAGACCAGTCCACTGGCCAACGGAGGGCAGCGATGATGGAGAAATAAATTTGCTCCACTCAGCACACACAAAGACACAGACACAACCCATAACCCCTCCCTCCCTTAACACAATGTTAAACACCGCAAATTAACAAAGCGTTCTCCACCTTTCCGAGATGCATTGGTACCAATCCTGGGTTATGTTCATTCTAAAGACTGAACGCGATCGTTTGCTTGCTCCATTTAGCAATCGTCTTTCCCGGCCAGGAATTTGTTGCTGCAAACGACAATCGTCCTTCTTATCTAACCGTTATTAAGCCCATCCGCAGCAAAAACGCTCAGCAAATATTCAATTTAGAGAGCTGGGAGGGAAATCAATTAATATCGGCTATCTGCAGAGAAGGAATGTCGGTTTTTTCCTCCCTCCCTTCTTTACACCGAATAAATAAACAATTCCTTTGCCTTGGTAATCAACTAAAATGTTGCAAGAGTGAAGATGTTTATTTTCCATCTTCCAGGTTTACCACCCCAAGCAATGTAGTTCCCGGGGCTTTATTGAACACGGGAGATGCTGCAGATCATTACCTCCGGCAGATGTGAAAGACATTAACGGAAGGATTGATGAGGTAGATGGGGAACAGCTCCACAGCATGCCAGGAGATTTGCTCAAGTATATACGCAAACAAAACAGCCACACTTAATGGAACCAGGCAAAGAGCTTGGTACCTAT
The DNA here is from genome assembly GCA_022577455.1 of Arizona elegans. Classification (NCBI taxonomy): domain Eukaryota; kingdom Metazoa; phylum Chordata; class Lepidosauria; order Squamata; family Colubridae; genus Arizona; species Arizona elegans. The sequence goes on along the minus strand of JAKOOJ010000026.1, from coordinate 10,111,595 downwards.
AGAAAGGAATATCTGTAGTGTGGGGTCCTTGGTGCTTTCTGAGCTTGGTGGTTTGCTTGCAAACATTGCATTACCAAATTAAGTAACATCATCAGTGCTAGAAGGAAGTGGGATGGAGAAGGAAGAGGAGGAGGAGGAGGGGGAAGGATATGTTTTCATAAAAAAGGAGCAGGAGAAGGAGGTGAAGGAGGAGGAGAAGGAAGAAGAGGAGGAGGAAAAGGAAGAAGAGAAGGAGAAGGAAGAAGAGGAGGAGGCAAAGGAGGAAAGGAGGAGGAAGAAAAGAAGGAGGAGGAGGAGGAAAAAAGGAAAAGGATATGTTTTCATAAAAAAGGAGCAGGAGAAGGAGGAGAAGGAAGAAGAGAAGGAGGCAAAGGAGAAAAGGAGGAGGAAGAGAAGAAGAAAGAAGAGGAGGAGGAGGAGGAAAAGGATATATTTTCATAATAAAAGAGAAGGAGGAGAAGGAAGTGAAGGAAGAAGAGAAGGAGAAGAAGGAAGAAGAGAAGGAGAAGGAAGAAGAGAAGGAAGCAAAGGAGGAAAAGAGGAGGAGGAAGAAAAGGAGGACGACGATGACTATGGGGTCCCTGAGCTTGGTTGATTTCTTGCAGACATTTCAGGACCCAACTAGGTACCATCATCAGCTCTAGAAGCAAGGGGAGTTTGCGAAGGGGAGGAGGAGAAGGAGATCTGTAGGGTCCTTATTGCTCTCTGAGCTTGGTTGTTTTCTGGCCAACGTTTTGTTACCCAGCTAGGTAACAACATCAGGGCTTCGTATTCTCCAACATCAGGAAAAATCTTCATTCAAAGTAACCAGATTTCTCCTCCCATTCTTTTCCACTCCTCTCACCGCTTAGCCGGTCTGTATGCACCACGGATTATCACCGCAAAATGCGTCCCCCCCAAAAAAACAGCGTGGGGAAACGAGCACAGTGATTTAGAGGAGACAGACAGACTGGCAGCTTTCTGTCTTGTGTTTTTTTTTTTTTTAATTTGATTTATATGCCGCCCTTCTCCGGAGACTCAGGGTGGCTTACAATGCGTTAAGCAATAGCCTTCATCCTTTTGTATATTTATACAAAGTCAGCTTATTGCCCCCACAAACTGGATCCTCAATTTACCTACCTTAGAAAGGATGGAAGGCTGAGTCAACCTTGAGCCTGGCGAGATTCGAACTTACAGTAATTGCCGGCAGCTGGTGTTAATAATTTGTTTTGACTTGATGTCAAAGTTTTGACTTGACATCCAACATCCCCGAGCAGGAAAAAAAGAGAAAAACAATTAGAGCAGCTTCCCACCGGAGCTGATCAGTAAGCATTTTTTCCCCCCTCCAGAAACACAAACGTTGCACTTTTCCTTACAACACCCTTTGTTGAAATGCAAAAAAAAATTTTTTTTTTTGCTCAGCTTTCTTGCATTGGAGCAATTGGAGACGTGGAGGGATTTGCATTCAAAATTAAGTTGGCCTTAATTTGAGAAAAATGGCAGCCTTGTTTCTCCAAGCCGCTGTTTGTTAGCTGACCAAAGTTACAACAGCACTGAAAAAAGTGATTTAGGACCCATTTTTCAGACTTAATAGCATTGCAGCATCCCTGTGGTACCATGTCCAAGAATTTTATAAGCTACATCAACAAATTGCAGCTTCCTGCAATAACACCAGCGGAACTGCAAAAAACTGCTATTCGGAACATCGTACATCTTAAGAAGGTACTTGGTTGATACCTAGGACGCTGGCAGCAACCCGTATCAACCACTAGCACCAGTCAATGGTATTTGTGATGCATTTTTGAATGGTCAGTTGACTGAGTTTCATGTTTAATGAATAAAGATAATAATAATGTCATTATGTAAAAAATACGACTTCCCTGTATCCCAAAAGTCATGGGAACACTTGGACAGTATTTGAAAAACATTGAAAGAAAATGTGATGACAACTTGACATGGGCATGGCTTAAGATGGGAACCATCAAGAAAGAAACGGAAGGTTTAATATTCGCTGCTCAAGAACAAGCACTACAAACTAATGCCACGAAAGCAAAGATACAAAAATCCACCGACAATCCAAACTGCCAACTTTGCAACAACAAAGTCGAAACTGTTTCACATTTTATATGTGAATGCAGCAAAATCGCACAAACTGATTACAAAGCTAGACACGACCGAGTTACTAAATTAAACCACTGGGCATTATGTAAAAAATACGACTTACCTGTATCCAAAAAGTCATGGGAACATAAAATGGAAAAAGTTATACAAAACGAGAAGGTGAAGATCTTGGGGGACTTTCGAATACAGAAGTATCATCACTTGGAACACAACACGCCAGATATCACAGTTGTTGAAAACCGAAACGTACAATTTGTTGACATCACAGTACCAGGAGACTCTAAACTCAAAGAAAAAGAACTGGAAAAAATCACGAAATATCGCGACCTGGCCATCGAAACTACACGGCTATGGATGAAACATGTAACAGTGATACTACCCATTGTCATCGGGGCACTTGGTACCCTGTCCAAGAATTTTATAAGATACATCAACAAATTGCAGCTTCCTGCAATAACATCAGCGGAACTGCAAAAAACTGTGCTACTCGGAACATCGTACATCTTAAGAAGATACTTGGTTGATACCAAGGATGCTGGCAACAACCCATATCAACTATTAGCACCAGTTTGTGATGCAGTTTTGAATGTTCAGTTGACTGAGTTTCATGTTTAATGAAAATAATAATAATAATAACAACAACAACAACAACAAACTCCGATTGTAATTGGAGCCCTTGGAGCAATACCCAAAGGGCTACCCCGCTATTTAGAAATTCTAAATTTGCCGGACTTGAACATTTTGACTCTACAAAAAACCACCTTACTCGGAACAGCTTACATCCTCCGACGATACCTTAACAGTTCCTTGGTCCTTGGTTAGGACTCGAGCTGCTGAGCTATTAACCAGCCTCAAAGGCTGTGAATCTCACTAAAGATTAACTAATAATAATAATAATAATAATAATAATAATAATAATAATAATAATAATAATTGCTTATCCATATTAATATATAAGTCTTAAAGTTGCCTAGTTTGGAGACCCCTGTCCTATAGACAATCTTTTCCTTGCAACTCTACGATTCAAATTCCTGGTTTTAACAAAAGCTGCAGTTTTGCTCCCATAAAGGTTGGCCGAGGTCCAGTTTCAAGTCAGGTTTGGACTTTCCCCTTATAAAGAAAATTATAAAGAAAATCCATAACAGCGTGTCAAGAGGCTCCTCCATCCGACTCTGAAGACCAAGAGTCCAGCTTGGATTTAAAAAAAGAAAAGGAAAGAAAAAGGAAAGAAATTTATTACTGGCCGGCTCCCAAGCTATACGAGGAGATTTGTGATCTCATTCATTCACTCCCGTGCAAAGCTACCGGGGGAGGTGGGTGGAAATGCAGTAGCACAATCAGCATGTCAAGAAGCTGGGAAATTAATCTAATTAAACCACGTAAGAAAAATGGCACCAGGGGGAGGAGGAAAAAAAAACGAAGAATCAGAGCAAAACACATCAGAGCTTAAGTAATTTGCACTCAGGTCAAAAACCTGCCTTTAATCGACATCCGTCTTTATCATCCACTGGGAATAGCATTTATCTTGCAAAATCCTACATGGAAAGGTTTCCATTTTCTGGTATAAATAACACCAATGAGTTGGCTCCGCAACCTAACAAGACAGATACAGACTTCAACGGATGGTTAGAACTGCAGAAAAAACAATTGCAACCAACCTGCCTTCCATGGAGGACCTATATACTGCACGAGTCAAAAAGAGGGCTGGGAAAATATTTACAGACCCCTCATATCCTGGACATAAACTGTTTCAACTCCTACCCTCAAAACGACGCTATAGAGCACTGCACACCAGAACAACTAGACACAAGGACAGATTTTTCCTCCCGAATGCCATCGCTCTGCTTAACAACTAATTCCCACAACACCGTCAAATAAACTACTAAGACTGTATTACTATTTTTCTTCTCATCCTTCCTAGTACCTATCTCTTCCCACTTACGGCTATATCCATGTTGCTTGTATCTTTACAGCTTATATTGGTTTTTATTGTTTCCTAGTATGATTTGATTGCTTATTAGTATCCTATGATCAGTGGTGGGTTCTGTGGGTGTGGCTTGGTGGGCATGGCATGGCTTGGTGGGCATGGCGGGGAAAAGATACTATAAAATCTCCATTCCCACCCCACTCCAGGGGAAGGATACTGCAAAATCCCTATTTCCTCCCGATCAGCTGGGACTCAGGAGGCAGAGAATAGATGGGGGCGGGGCCAGTCAGAATTTTTACTACCTGTTCTCCGAACTACTCAAAATTTCCGCTACCGGTTCTCCGGAACTGGTCACAACCTACTGAAACCCACCTCTACCTATGATACTAGTGATCCTATGATCACTAAGAGTTGTGTCTTATGATTCTTGACAAATATATTTTATTTTTTCTTTATGTACACTGAGAGCATATGCACCCAAGACAAATTTCTTGTGTGTCCAATCACACTTGGCCAATAAAGAATTCTATTCCATTCCATTCCATTCCATTCCATTCCATTCCATTCCATTCCATTCCATTCCATTCCATTCCATTCCATTCTACTGTACTCTACTCTATTCTGTTCCTACTCTACTCTCTCTACTCTTTTCTACTCTACTCTACTCTATTCTATAATATTGACCCCTCCTTTGACTCATCTAATTTGGAAGAAGGCGATGATATCGGGAGAATTTGGGGACCGCTCTCCAAAAGAGCATAGATTTTGCATCCGTGCAGTCTTTGGCACAGTCTGAACTTAGTGGTTTTCTTCCAGATGTTTCCTTACCAAACTATCTGCTAGCACTGATGGTGTTACCTACTTTGGTAATGAAATGTTTGCAAGAAAACCCTCCCAAGCTCAGAGGGACCCCACACTTCATCCCTCACATATTTGGCATCCATAAGAAGAAGCTGTTGAATTAGCCGCTACTGCCAGGTGCAAAAGATCAGGACCCTACATGAAGTTGTAATTCAGAAGATTTATTGGTCAAGTCGAATCTGGTCTACTAAAGTTCAGTGCTCCATTGGCGCTAGAAAAGAGTCGACGGAATTCAAGAGGTGTTGGACTTGGATGGTTGGTGCGAACGTAACGATTCTAAACTAATGACATGTTTAACGCCGCCCGCCAGCTCTGCCTGCTCTTTTCCTACATCCAGGGGGGAAAGAGAGAGCATGCATGCACAGTCCTGCAGCTGAAGGGGTGTGAAATAGCTGACATTACTCAGAGGAAACTAGGAGATATGAAGTTAAGGATTGGAAAGAACTGCGACAAACATGTTCTCGAGAAAGCGGCCCCAGCTGCAAGCAGAAAATCACTGCAGATGTTACTTAAATAACCACAGTCCCTTTGAATTTTTTTTTTTTTAAGTCAGAGATAAGCTTTTGCACCAACTCTACAAGCCTTCCACCTCCAACTGTCTCATAGTGTTTGTTAATTCATCCGTCTGAAGATTGTCTGCAGCTGGCCAAAGCCTTGGCGGATTTTCATCCATCCTTCTGAATCTGCAGCACTTCCTATGGTTTCCTAGCTAATTTCCCACTGATTAACCATTCCATGTGCGCTGTGCTGATCTCGAGACTGCAGAAGTGCACAATCTAAGTCCAGTTGAACCAGTGGTGGGTTTCAAAATTTTTTACTACCGGTTCTGTGGTTGTGGGTGTGGCTTGGTGGGCGTGGCGTGGCTTGGCATGGCTTGGTGGGCATGGCAGGGGAAGGAAACCATTCCCACCCCACTCCAGGGGAAGGTTACTGTAAAATCCCCATTTCCTCCCAATCAGCTGGGAGGCAGAGAATAGACCTTCTGACGAGCAAAGTCAGAAGGCTGACTCGGAAGGATGGAAGGTTGACTCAGCCTTCCATCCTTCTGAGGTAGGTAAAATGAGGACCCGGTTTGTGGGGGCAATAAGCTGACTTTGTATAAAATAGAACACCGCTTGGGGGGGGGCAAAAGCCCTATTAAGCAGGCTCCTGCCCTCCAGAACGATTTGCGCCCGGAGATACGAAGGATATTGGATCTCCGGGTCTTTCGCCGTGCCCTGAAAACTTTTCTTTTCCATCAAGCAGGACTGGCGTGAAACACACACACACACACACACGGCTTCTTTAGTCTTTTTTAGTTTTTTAGCTTTTAAATTGTCAATGGGTTTTAATTTGAATTGTTTTAAATTTGGGCCAAAGTTATGTAATTCTTTTAATAATTTTAAATTTTGTATTGGTATGTGTTTTAGTTCTGGCTGTGCACCGCCCTGAGTCCACTAGGAGAAGGGCGGTATACAAATTGAATAAAATAAATAAATAAATAAATATACAAAAGTATGAAGGCTATTGCTTAATGCATTGTAAGCCACCCTGAGTCTCCGGAGAAGGGCGGCATATAAATCAAACTAATAAATATATAAATAAATAAAGTCAAGGGCAGGGCTCAGCAACCTGGCTCTGGAGCCACATGTGGCTCTTTCATCCTTCTGCTGCAGCTCCCTGTCGCTCAAAATATGCGTCACAACTGCCAATGTGCGACACCCACTGATTTATTAAGCTTTTTGACCCCCGGTAGGTCAACCATGGATAAATCCAAGAAAAGAAAAATTTCAGAAGAAAACAAAACGTTTAATTCAACTACATATGCTAGTTTTGTGGCCGCTCAAGAAATAGTCAGGCACAGAGAGGGTTTTGTGGCTCCCGGTGTTTTCTTTTCTGTGGGAAACAGGTCCGAATGGCTCTTTGAGTGTTTTTTTGAGTGTTTTTTGAGCCGTGGCAAGAAAAGCCATAACATGGGGCAGAGCTCACTTAAGGAATGTTTCACTTAGCAACAGACATTTTTGGGTGTCAACCATGGTCGTTAAGTCAAGGACTGCCTGTAGTCTTAGATCGAGTAGGACAGATGCTGTCATCGTTTCTTTAACTGAGTTGGTTTGATCATTCGAAGAACGAAACACGCTAATTCTGGAAATGATGAGGTTTCCCATTCGTGGGTAGCCTGGGTGGCTTATTTAGAAGAATGATGCGCAAGAGCGAAAGAACGGGGGAAGAGGATGAAAAGAGTAATCAAAGCCCCTTGCCATCTTCTTTGCCAGCCGGGATTATCTTTCTGCAATATTTCTGTAAATCCCCATTGTTCTAACAACCCGGCCGACAATGCCAAAACCTTAATCCTGTGTGTCAGTGGGAAATTCACAGCTCAACAATTCCCATTCAGTCTCGGCCAAAAGTCTTAAAGACTTGGACGAAGCCAAACTTGTTCTTCTATGGGAAATGACACCCATAGCTAATCAATTTCAAATGATCAAGGGAGATTACTGGATGAATGAAAAAGACAGTTAAAACCCCCCAAAAAACCCACATTCAGACCATATTCTAACCCAATCAAGAGCCACGGTGCCAGGAAATAATTATCCGTTGACGTCTACATGAAAGTAGGAAGAAGGGGAAGAAAAGGAGAGGCCAAAGATTAAATTCCACAACGAAGGAAATTATTAGGGGATTGTGTTTGGGCTCTTCAGTTGCAGAATTGGTTGTTGGAAATGTTGGCAGGTACCCTGATGGGAAATGAATCAACTCTGGCCATCAGGAAAGGTTCAATCTTTTGTCTATCGGCCTTATCAGCACTAGAATATTTGGTGCTCTTGGTTGTTTTCTTGCAAAACTTTCATTGTTATTGTTGTTGTTAGTTGCAAAGTTGTGTCCGGCCCATCGTGACCCCATGGACAACGTTCCTCCAGGCCTGCCTGTCCTCTACCATCCTCTGGAGTCCATTTAAGCTCACACTGACTGCTTCAGTGACTCCATCCAGCCACCTCCTTCTCTGCGGTCCCCTTCTTCTTTTGCCCTCCATCTTTCCCAGCATTAGGCTCTTCTCCAGGGAATCCTTCCTTCTCATTAGGCGGCCAAAGTATTTGAGTTTCCTCTTCAGGATCTGGCCTTCTAAAGAGCAGTCAGGTTGATCTCCTCTAGGACTGACCGGTTGGATCGCCTTGCAGTCCAAGGGACTCGCAGGAGTCTTCTCCAGCACCAGAGTTCAAAGGCCTCCATTCTTTGGCGCTCAGCCTTCCTTGTGGTCCAACTTTCACAGCCATCCATTGCAGCTGGGAAAACCATCGCCTTGACTATACACACTTTTGTTGGCAGGGTGATGTCTCTGCTTTTCAGTATGCTGTCTAGATTTGCCATAGCTTTAATTTAATTTAATTTTTAATTAATTAAATTTATATGCCGCCCCTCTCCGAAGACTCAGGGCGGCTTACAAGGCGTTAAGCAATAGCCTTCATCCTTTTGTATATTTTATACAAAGTCAGCTTATTGCCCCCACAAACTGGGTCCTCAATTTACCTACCTTAGAAAGGATGGAAGGCTGAGTCAACCTTGAGCCTGGCGAGATTCGAACTTGCAATAATTGCAGGCAGCTGAATGTTAATAACAGGCTTTTAGTCTGTTGAGCTATCCAGGCTCCTCCTACTTGTTGTTGCCACTATCCAAGCTCCTACCTGTTGTTGCTACTCTTGTAGCAACAACACACTAACCCTGGCTAAAGGCTGGCCAATCTTGGTTTAGGCTCGGATGTTACTAGACTTGAGATTCCTGTAATCCTTCCAGCATGTCAGTCTTCTTGGCTAATGGGGTGCGATGGTGGGGTTGACGGCAACAATTCTTCCTTTCCACAAATCCCCTTTTTGTTATTCAGAGTCGATGGTCTCCAGGCGAGGCGAGCCATCAAACTGTCTGACCTCAGAAGCTGCTTTATGACAAATCAAGGGATCTGTTCTCGAATGCTCAAGGAACCCTTTCAAGAAGAAATATTTCCCAGCTTGGTTTTTTTTTAATGTTTTCTTTTGTTTTTTTGGGGGGCTATCGGGAAGTGAACCTGAGACCTTCTAGATGTAAAGAAGTTGTTCTGGCAGTTTTATCTTTGTCCTTACAACTCTCAAGCAAGTTGGGGGCTATAAAGCAAAGGGCGGGACGGACAGATGACACAGACACAAACAGATAGATAGATATGGATGGAGAGAGAGAGAGAGGGATACAGATGGAGACAGACAGATATGAAGATAGACAGATAATAGATAGATGATAGATAGATAGATAAATAGATAGATATAGATGAGAGAAAAAGTACGAGATAGATAGATAGATAGATAGAGAGAGAGAGAGAGAGAGAGATAGACAGATAGATATAGATGAGAGAAAAAGTACGAGATAGATAGATAGATAGGTATGGATGGAGAGAGAGGGAGAGGGAGAGAGAGCTACAGATGAAGACAGACAGATATGATGATAGATCAGATAGATAGATAGAGACACACAGATTTTTTTTTTATTTTTTGGGGGTAAGGGGTAGGGTTGGAAATTGTGACACTCCACCTCTATAACTGTCTGGTTTGGCTCTGCAACCCAACAAGACAGCCACAGACTTCAGAGGATAATTAGAACGGCAGAAAAAACCATGGCTACCAACCTGCCTTCCATGGAGGACCTGTATACTGCAGGAGTCAAAAAGAGGGCTGTGAAAATATCTACATCCCTCGCATCCTGGACATCAACTGTTTCAACTCCTAACCTCAAAACGACGCTATAGAGCACTGCACACCAGAACAACTAGACACAAGGACAGTTTTTTCCCGAACGCCATCACTCTGCTCAACAAATAATTCCCTCAACACTATCAAACTATTCACTAAGTCTGCATTACTATTAGTCTTCTCATCGTTCCTATCGCCCATCTCCTTCCACTTATGGCTGTATGATTGTAACCTTGTTCCTGGTATCCTTACGATTTATATTGACTGTTTCCTAGTATGATTTGATTGCTTATTTGTATCCTACGACTATCATTAAGTGTTGCACCTTATGATTCTTGACGAATGTATCTTTTCTTTTTATGTGCACCAAAGACAAATTCCTTGTGTGTCCAATCACACTTGGCCAATAAAGAATTCTATCTGTCTGTCTGTCTGTCTGTCTGTCTATCTATCTATCTATCTATCTATCTATCTATCTATCTATCTATCCATCTATCTATCTAGTCTCTATCTATCATTTAGTATCTATCTATATCATCTAGTATTTATCTACTATCTATCTATCTATCTGTTTTTCTGTCTGTCTGTGTCTGTCTGTCTATCTGTCTATTTATCTATCTATCATCTAGTATTTCTATCTATTTATCTATCTATCTAGTCTCTATCTATCTATCATCTAGTATCTATCTACTATCTATCTATCTATCTATCTGTTTTTCTGTCTGTCTGTCTGTGTCTGTATCTATTTATCTATCATCTAGTATCTATCTCTATCTATCTATCTATCTATCTATCATCTATCCTAGTATTTATCTATCTACTATCTATCTATCTAGCTACTATCTATCTATCATATAGTATCTATCTATCTATCATATAGTATCTCTCTATCATATAGTATCTATCTATCTATCATATAGTATCTATCTATCTGTTTGTCTGTCTGTCTGTCTATTTATCTATCTATCATCTAGTATCTATCTCTATTTATCTATCTGTTTTTCTGTCTGTCTGTCTGTCTGTCTGTGTCTGTCTATCTATTTATCTATCTATCATATAGTATCTCTATCTATCTATCTATCCTAGTATTTATCTATCTACTATCTATCTATCTATCATATAGTATCTATCTATCTATCATATAGTATCTATCTATCTGTTTGTCTGTCTATCTGTTTGTCTATTTATCTATCTATCATCTAGTATCTATCTCTATTTATCTATCTGTTTTTCTGTCTGTCTGTCTGTGTCTGTCTATCTATTTATCTATCTATCATATAGTATCTCTATCTATCTATCTATCCTAGTATTTATCTATCTACTATCTATCTATCTATCTATCATATAGTATCTATCTATCTACTATCTATCTATCTATCTATCATATAGTATCTATCTATCTAGCATATAGTATCTATCTATCTGTTTGTCTGTCTATCTGTTTGTCTATTTATCTATCTATCTATCATCTAGTATCTATCTCTATTTATCTATCTGTTTTTCTGTCTGTCTGTCTATGTCTGTCTATCTATTTATCTATCTATCATATAGTATCTCTATCTATCTATCTATCCTAGTATTTATCTATCTACTATCTATCTATCTATCATATAGTATCTATCTATCTATCATATAGTATCTATCTATCTGTTTGTCTGTCTGTCTATCTGTCTGTCTGTCCGTCTGTCTATCCTGAAGAGGAAAGGAAATGTCTCAGGGTTTCAATGACCACGGGTGGGTGGGGGGGGAACCTACGCTGGAGTGCACGCTGCTGCTGCTGCTTGCAAAACCTTCAACAGCTGCAGTCAGTGGGTGAGTTTTACACTTCATCAAGATAACTTTAGCTGAATGGTCATTGGGATATTTTGCAGCCTACATTTTTCCTACCACGTTGTGGGCATGAAATGCGGACAGCGGCTTGGGAACAGCTGTGGAAGAAGCGACAACTCTTTAGGCCCGAAGACAAAGTTCTTCGGACATGCAGGTAGTCTTCGACTTACGACTACAAAGGAGACCAGAATATCCATTACTAAGAAAGGTGCTTTTTAAAGTGAATTGTAATTATACGCCAGTTGCCGGGCGCTTGGATTTTAATCCTGTGATGGATGCTGCAAAATGCGAGGGGTTTGCATTAGTTTTTTTTTATCTTTCTTATATAAAAAGGATTTTTTAATAGATAATCCTTGACATATAACCAGCCGTGGGGGCGCAGTGGTTAGAATGCGGTTCTGCGGGCTATTTCTGCTGATTGCCGGCTGCCTGCAATTTGGCAGTTCCAATCTGATTACATTCAAGGTTGACTCAGCCTTCCATCCTTCGGAGGTCAGTAAAATGAGGACCCAGATTGTTGGGGGTGACAGGCTGACTCTGTAAACTGCTTAAAGGGGGCTGGAAAGTGGTATATGGCTCTAAGTGCTACTGCTATTGTCCTTCCTTCCTTCCTTCCTTCCTTCCTTCCTTCCTTCCTTCCTTCCTTCCTTCCTTCCTTCCATCCATCCATTCATGGTGCACAGTGGCTAGAATGCAGCATTGCAGGCTAACTCTGCCCCACTGCCAGGAGTTCGATCCTGACCACTTCAAGGTTGACTCAGCCTTCCATCCTTCTGAGGTGGGTAAAATGAGAACCCAGATTGTTGGGGACAAGAGGCTGATTCCATAAACCTCTTAGAGAGGGCTGGAAAGCACTTGTGGTATAAAAGTCTAAGGGTTATTGGTATTGCCCTTCCTTCCTTCCTTCCTTCCTTCCTTCCTTCCTTCCTTCCTTCCTTCCTTTCATCCATCCATCCATGGGGCACAGTGGTTAGAATGCAGCATTGCAGACTAATTCTGCCCACTGACAGGAGTTTGATCCTGACCGGCTCAAGGTTGACTCAGCCTTCCATCCTTCCGAGGTCAGTAAAATGAGGACCCAGATTGTTGGGGGCAACAGGCTGACTCTGTAAACTGCTTAGAGAGGGCTGGAAAGCACTGTGGTATAGAAGTCTAAGGTCTATTGCTATTTGTTTAGCAAGTGTTTGACAGTTTGAAGTTACAATGGCACGGTACAAAGTGACTTATGACCTGGCCCTCACACCTTGCAGTGTCCTAGGGTCATGTGATGGCCATCTGCAACCTTGTCAGCCGGCAACCAACAAGCAAAGGCAATGCAAACAGCCAGATTCACTTAACAACCACAACTCATTTAATGGCGGTGATGTGCTTACTGAGCGTGGCAACAAAAAAAAAAGTTGCAAAATCAGACATGGCTCACTTAACAATCGCCTGGCTTAGTTGATGGAAATTCTGGCCCTATTTGTGATTGTATTTTAAGGACTACCTGTAATAGATGGATGGATGGATGGATGGATGGATGGATGAATAAATAGATATAGAAATTTAGATAGATGATAGATAGGTACCATGTTTCTCCGAAAATAAGACCCTATCTTATATTTCTTTGAACCCTGAAATAAGCGCTTGGCCTTATTGCCATGCACTCAAAAGCCCGATTGGGCTTATTATCAGGGAATGTCTTATTTTGGGGGAAACAGGATAGATAGATAGATAGATAGATAGATAGATAGATAGATAGATAGATATAGATAGATATTTGAAAATTGCACATGCACACAAATATGTATGTCTATATCCATTTACATCTGTCTATCTGTTTGTCTATTTATCTATCATCTACTCTTTCTCATCTCTATCTCTATCAATCTGTCTATCTCTTTCTATCATCTACTCTTTTATCTACAACCATCTATCTATCTATTATCTATCTATCTATCTACCCTGTTTCCCCCAAAATAAGATATCCCCTGATGATAAGCCCAATCGGGCTTTTGAGCACATGGCAATAAGGCCAAGCTCTTATTTCAGGGTTCAAAAAAATATTAGAAAGGGTCTTATTTTCAGGGAAACACAGTATCTACCTAGCTAGCTTTCTCATCTGTCTGTCTGTCTTTATCTATCTATCTATCTATCTATCTATCTATCTATCTATCTATCTATCTTTACCTACCTACCTACCTACCTCTTTAATCACACAAGAGATTTCAAAAGAAAGCATGAAACCAATAAATCCAAATTCCAAAAACATAACAGTAGGTTGGCTGTTTCAATTTCAAGAAAAGAACAAATTCACAACAGCAGTTGTGTTATGACACCATCTTTCCAGACCCATCAAGCATGCCAGGGAAATGACCCCGAGGAGCTGCTAATGGATTCTAATTTGCCCGTTTCACACTGGTTCTCCCTTTGAAGTTCTTTGGTGGGACAACAATGGCTTTAATGTCCGAGCACAGAATGTCTTTCCAGGCAGGAATGTTCCCATGCGGCCTTCCAAACACTGACTTTTTCTGAAATGTCAAATCTGTGTCCAGTTGTTCCTCCACACACAGACTGACCTCTTTGTCCCCCTCTGGAGAACAGGAGGACACCAAGATCGGAGGACAACGCATCCAATGTGGCTTGCCAAAGGGTTTGTGTGTCAACTGCTCCAGATCCTTAAGGAGCAGTCATCAACGATCCATCATTTCATTGGCCATCAACGGGCACATAGAGATCAACAATATCTTTATGTCTTCTTTAATACCATCGCAACTTCGCTTTACAAAGTGTCTGACTCTCGATTTGATGATTTCAGTGGAAATTAAGAGAAAATCCTCACTGTGGGCCAGGGGTGGGGTGAGGATCCTCCTCTCCAAAAATAAATTTTACACATTTTATTTGCCTCTAGGCCAGGGATGAAATCCAGGAGGTTCTGACCAGTTCTGGCAAACTGGCAACAGAAATTTTGAGTAGTTTGGAGAACCAGCAAATACACCTCTGGCTGGCCCCCGAGTGGGGTGGGAATGGAGATTTTGCAATATTCTTCCCCCAGGAGTGGGGAGGGAATGGAAATTTTGCAGTATCCTTCCCCTGCCACGCCCACCAAGCCATACCATGCCCACCAATATATAAGATGCACCGGAGTATAAGACACACCAAGATTTCGAGGAGGTAAACAAGAAAAAAAAGTTTTTGCCCTCCCCGGCTCCCAGGAGCACTCTACAAGCCTCCCAAACCCTCTCCGCGTCCCATTTTTGCGAAAAACACACTCATTTTTCACAAAAATGGGATGCACAGAGGGTTTGGGAGGCTTGCAGAGTGCTCCTGGGGGCTGGGGAGGGCAAAAACGCGACACGTGGGGTGTTTGGGAGGCCAAAAATGGGCCCGTTTTTTTGCAAAAACGGGGCACGCAGAGGGTTTGGGAAGCCTGCAGAGTGCTCCTGGGGGCTAGGGAGGGCAAAAATGCCCTCGTTTTTGTGAAAAACTGGCCCGTTTTTGGCCTACCAAACCCCTCACACATTGTGTTTTTGCCTCACGGAGTGGGGTTTTGGGAGGCCAAAAATGGCTGTATTCGGTGTATAAGACGCACCAACTTTTCCACCCTCTCTAAGAGTGTCTTATACTCCGAAAAGTACGGTAGTACTTTTTACAGTTTCCCTCACCCAATACACGGGCCTGGTGCAGTACCCAGTAGGACCCCGACCCTAATTAGAAGTTTGCATATTTAAGAACACTGCCAAACGGTCCTTGAAGCAGGGAGACTTTGCTGTCTATTTGCAAAGTCATTTTGAGAATGTGTGCAATAAAATAGTGACATAAAATTATTGAGGATGCTAAATGGTCATAAAAATCATTACCCCGTTGTGCGTTGAGATTGAAATACTTTAAATAGTATCACGAGCTGCCCTTAACATGGGAGAAATACCTACATATAAGCAATTAATATTTCTTACAAACAACGTCTTTGATCACTCAATCTAACTTAGATGGGAGATGGTCATCTTCCATTTCATTGGAAACCCTAATCCTTTTGGAACAAATGACCAACAGTAGAATCAGAGTTGGACCATAAGGAAGGCTGAGCGCCAAAGAATCGAGGCCTTTGAACTCTGGTGCTGGAGAAGATAGCTCTGGTGGCTCAGCAGATTAAAACACTGTTATTAACATCCACTTACATCTGCTGCCTGCAATTACTGCAAGTTCGAATCTCACCAGGCTCAAGGTTGACTCAGCCTTCCATCCTTTCTAAGGTCGGTAAAATGAGGACCCAGATTATGGGGGCAATAAGCTGTATAAATATACAAAACTATGAAGGCTATTGCTTAATGCATTGTAAGCCGCCCTGAGTCTCTGGAGAAGGGCGGCATATAAATCAAATTAAAAAAAAAAAAAAAGAAGACTCCTGCGAGTCCCTCGGACTGCAAGGTGATCCAACCAGTCAGTCCTGGAGGAGATCAACCCTGACTGCTCTTTAGAAGACCAGATCCTGAAGATGAAACTCAAATCCTTTGGCCACCTAATGAGAAGGAAGGACTCCCTGGAGAAGAGCCTAATGCTGGGAAAGATTGAGGGCAAAAGAAGAAGGGGACGGTGGAGAACGAGGTGGTTGGATGGAGTCACTGAAACAGTTGGCGTGAGCTTCAATGGACTCCAGAGGATGATAGAGGACAGGAAGGCCTGGAGGAACGTTGTCCATGGGGTCGCGATAGGTCGGGCACGACTTCGCAACTAACAACAAGAACAAGAATCATAGTTAGCGCAAATCTTTAATAATGGATGTTCATGCTAGGCCATGGTTGTTTCAACCATGATTTGTGGAATAAACCATGCTAGATGATTTTCACATCATGCTCATCTGCTCAAAGAAAGGGTTACGAGCCACAAGAGCTGGATTCTCACCACACACTAAACCCAAACTGAGCAAGTCAAATTAGAATGATGCATGGAGCTGGCATCCTATTTCAATGAGAGGAGAGGGACACATTTTACTGACAGAAGAGAATATTTGCAGCTCAGGGTTGAATTGTGCGGTCCTTGGTTTTCTTGCAGATGTTTCATAGAATAGAATAGAATTCTTTATGGGCCAAGTGTGATTGGACACACAAGGAATTTGTCTTTGATGCACACACTCTCAGTGGACATAAAAGAAAAGATACGTTCATCAAGAATCATAAGGTACAACACTTAATGATAGTCATAGGGTACAAATAAGCGATCAGGAAACAATATGATCCAACTAGGTAACATCCTCAATGCTGAAAAAGAGTGGGGTTGGTGAGGAAGAGGAGGAGGAGGAGGAGGAGAAGGAGGAGGAGAAGGAGGATTGAGGGATCCTTGGTGCTCTCTCAATTAATTAGGGCATCTTTCGGAAACTTCACAGGTGGTTTTTTTCTTGTAGACATTTAATGACCCAACTAGGTAACATCATTACTGAAAAGGAGTGGTGTTGAGGAGGAGGAAGAGGAGGAAGAGGAGGAGAAGAGGAAGAGGAAGAGGAGGAGAAGAAAGTGGTAGAGGAGCAGGGGAGGAGGAGGAGGACTGAGAGATCCTTGGGGCTCTCTGACCTTGGTTCTTTTCTTGTAGACATTTCATGACCCAACTTGGTAACATCATCAATGCTGGAAAGGAGTGGGGTTGAGGAGGAGGAGGAAGAGGAAGCAGAAGCGGAAGAGGAAGAAGAAGAAGAGGAGAAGAAGGTGGTAGAGGAGCAGGGGAGGAGAAGGAGGAGGACTGAGGGATCCTTGGTGCTCTCTGAGCTTGGTTCTTTTCTTGTAGACATTTCATGACCCAACTCGGTAACATCATCAGTGCTAGCAATGAAATGCCTGCAAGAAAACAACTAAGGCTCAGGGACCACACCAAAGACCTCACAGAACACATTTTACCTAGGAACAGATTCAGCAAGATGAACCAACGTTCCTTCCTGTGGATACAAATGTGATGTACAGAGTGTAGAGAGCTTCTACCTGTGACAACTTAAAACAGCGTGGGAAATCTCAGTTAAATACTGGCAGGGCTACAGGGCGAAGGGTAAAACGTCTGCGGGGAAAACCTCTCGTGGCGGCCGCATCTGTTCAAGAAACAGCAGCAGTCAAAGAAGTAGAATAAAAAGGTTGTTTCACTTGAGTTCACTCAGTTGGGAGGGTGATGCAATTTTGACTCCGGGTGATTCAGTTTCCACAAATTACCAAATGGAATTAAGAAGGAAAAGTGCTCCGATGAATCGAGAGCCTGAAAAGGCTGGAAGGCTGAACTTTCCCTGACCCCATTCAGCTGGAGAATCCACCCTGATCCAGTGGAACAGAAGGGCTCCAGACAGGCTCTTAAAAGACACACGTACAAGTTGGGATAGATTATGGGAGAGGAATTACAAACTAATGATGTCAGCTGCTTATGAAGAAAATCTTCACAAAATGTTCTGCCGATGGCATTTGCCACCAGCGAGATTGGCCAGGATGTTCTCGAATAGGTCTCCGAATTGTTGGAGGTGTGGACACAAACAAGGGACATTCTACCACATGTGGTGGACTTGTCCTAAGATTAGGAAATTTTGGGAGAAGATTAAAAAAATGGCTGGATGAAATAACAGGGCAGAAGATAGAAAGAAAGTTAGAATTGTTTCTCCTGGGTATTCTGGAAGAGAAAATGCAGAAAAGTATACAGTATATCATATTACACATACTAACGGCAAGTAGAATTGTGATAGCACAAAATTGGAAACAATCAGACACTCCTCCAGTTCAAATCATAATAAAAAAAATATACGAATGTGCAGAGATGGACAGATTATCTATGGAAATGAAGGAGAAGGAGGACACCAAGTACTATTTAATATGGAATAAATGCAGGGGTGAAATGTTCCCGGTTCGGACCGGATCGCCCAATCCGGTAGCGATGGAGACGGGTAGTTCAGAGAACCGGTAGCAAAAATCCCGCCCGCCCCCCCATGCCCAGCTGAGCTGCACAATCATCAGAGGCTTTTTTTTTATTTTTAAAAGCATTTTTTCTACACCCTCTTCAGAGCAGGAGGGTAGGACTAAAAGACTCCAAGGTCCCTTCCAACCCTATTTTAACAACATAGCAAGTCGCTTCCCCATCTATTCATTTACTAATTCCTTCCTTTCTTCCCTTCCCTTTCCACCCTCCCAGGCATTCTAAAATGCTGCCGCTTGGAGACAATGCTGTCCATTTCTTCATCTGTTGGATTAGAAAGTGATTTCGCAGACTCATAAAATGCATAAGCAGAAAAAAAATGTATCACCTGTATGGCCCTGTTTGGAAACCACCTCTGCTGGAGACTTGCAAAGAGCGCTTGTCACTTTTCCAAATACTCACTGATTTTCTTTTCACTGTCACACAGGCTTCCCAAAGCGACTTCAAGAAACTCAGGGGCTGCCACAAAGAACACAGACAAACCTCCCAAGTGGCCTCAATGATTCTCTAAAAGGATGCAAATGACCAGCTGTCTGCAAGGAGTATAAATCCTTCCATTCCCCCACCATCCAGTCAGAGCTGAAGAAACTTCTCAGAGGAGAAGCGAAACATCTTCAGAGAAAAAGCAGGCAAGTCTAGTTGCCATGGACCAATGAAAAGAAGGACTAGGAGAGACATGATAGCAGTGTTCCAATATCTCAGGGGCTGCCCCAAAGAACAGGGGAGATCAAGTTATTCTCCAAAGCCCCTGAAGGCAGGACAAGAAGTTTCCATGGGTGGAAACTAACCAAGGAGAGAAGCAACCTAGAACTAAGGAGAAATTTCCTGATGGTGAGAAAAATTAATCAGTGGAACAGCTTCCCTCCAGAAGTTATGGATGTTCCAACACTGTAGAGATTAGACAACCGCTTGTCTGAAATGCTATAGGTTCTCCTGCTTCAGCAAGGGGTTGGACTAGATCAGAGGTCACCAACTGGTGGTCCGTGGCCCACTGGTGGTCTGTGAGAAAATTTTGCTGGTCCGCAGAAAAATTATTTGCATTTTTTTATACGGCACTAAATCAGGGGTCCTCAAACTACGGCCCTTGGGCCAGATACGTGCAATGAACATTTGTGTTGCTGCAGAGAGTCTCCCCCTTCGGGGTCTTTTTGTGTGGGTTGGAGGGGGGCAGAAATTCCAATATGAGGTCTGCTTTGGCCTCCTGGTGCAGGGCTTTGGGCGAAGGCTGGAGGGAAGTGCCGCAGGTGGCGAAGAGCTGGAGGGCCTCGTTCCAGTGGGACTGCCTTATGGCCTGGAACTGGCTGACCATCGCAGCCTGCTGAGCCTCCAGATGCCGGTACCTGGCCTTGCACTCCCGCAGGTCTTCTCTCTGCTTGGAAAGCCTATGCTCCTAGTCCTCAGTGAGGTGCTTCTGCTGAGCCTCCTTCTCGGCCAGATCCAATTTGAACTGAGCTGTTTTGCCAACTCTTTCTGTCGTGGTGACTGCTTAGCTCCAACAACTGCTTCCTGTTGGGGCCCTAAGGAGCCCGGGAGGGGAGGCAAGGAGTGGCTGGCAGTAGAGGGGTGAGCAGAGGCCGTTGAGGCACCCCTCGATGTGAATGACATCGAGTTGGCCATCAAGTTGGCCACAGCCACCCAGTCCAATGACCACCTAGCCACGCCCATCCAGCTGATCATTAGGCAGATCATAGTAGTGGTCCGTGGGATATAAAATTATGAATTTAGTGGTCCCTGAGATCCGAAAGGTTGGGGACCCCTGGATTAGAAGACCTCCAGGGTCCCTCTTCCAACGTTGTTATTCTGTCAATCTGTTAAACTAAAGACATAGTTCGGGGGGGAGGGATTGATTGCAAACACAAAATCAGTGGTGGGATTCAGCCGGTTCAAGCAAACCGGTAGTTAAATTGTTGGCTGCCCCACCCCTTCCCACCTTGCCCCTTCCAGGAGTCCTCCCGTGTCCCATTTTTGCTCCCCAGAGGCTTCAGGGAGGCCTCCTAGGCCCAAAACGGGTGCAGGGGGGAACATGTCCCCGCTGCAGCCCATTTTTGCTCCCAGAGGGGGTGCAGGAGGCCAAGTGCAGCATGCCCACCCAGCCGGTCATTAGGTCAAAGAACCGGTTGTTAAATTATTTGAATCCCACCACTGCACAAAATCAAACAGGATTCCTGTCCGGAATCCATGTTACGTGCCTAGAAGGAGACCCGGCTAAAATCTCAACCCTGATTAAATCAGATGCTGTGTTTTTCTGACCCAAGAACATGGAGTCATTGCCTAGAACGGCAGCAAGCAGACCAGACAAAACGAAAACAATCCAGATAGCCAATAGCAACAACTACTTCCTCGAAAGGGATAAAAGTGAAATGAAACCCAGCTCAAGAAAACCGATTTTCATCTCTTTGAATCAACGTAGGGATGTGCGCATTTCTTAAAATGGAAATATTCAATAAACAGAGGTATTTATATCTCAGCCTGGATTTCTTTTTCTGGGTATTTGACCATGAGGGTAAATCTTGGTACGTTGGCTCATTTCTTTCTTTCTTTAATCATTTATATGGCTGATTGTCTCATACGCATGTGGCTGGCAATTTAAAAACAGAGCAAGGATAATCCTTGTCTTATGACCAGAACTAGAATCAGAATTTCATCCCAAAGGAGCTTTTTCAAGTGGCTAGAATAGAATAGAATAACAGAGTTGGAAGGGACCTTGGAGGTCTTCTAGTCCAACCCCCTGCTTAGGCAGGAAACCCTACACCACTTCAGACAAATGGTGATCCAACCTCTTCTTAAAAACTTCCAGTGTTGGAGCATCCACAACTTCTGGAGGCAAGCTGTTCTACTGATTAATTGTTCTAACTGTCAGGAAATTTCTCCTTAGTTCTAGGTTGCTTCTCTCCTTGATGAGTTTCCATCCATTGCTTCTTGTCCTGCCCTCAGGTGCTTTGGAGAAGAGCTTGACTCCTTCTTCTTTGGGGCAGCCCCTGAGATATTGGAACACTGCTATCATGTCTCTCTTAGTCCTTATTTTCATTGGTCCATGGCAACTGGACTTTCCTGCTTTTTCTCTGAAGATGTTTTGCTTCTCCTCTGAGAAGTTTCTTCAGCTCTGACTGGATGGTGGGGAATGGAAGGATTTATACTCCTTGCAGATAGATGGTTATTTGCATCCTTTTAGAGAGTCGTTGAGGCCACTTGGGAGGTTTGTCTGTGTCCTCTGGGTCACCTGAGTGGTGCCAATGGGTGTGGAGCCTTCTTGCAACTGCTGAAAGGACTGTGTTGTAGACTGGAGATTGACGATGCCATATCCTACACGCTGTCAGCGTCCCAGCACTGACATAGAAAAGGAGGAGAAGCCTGAACTTTTGCCTGCTAAATCCCTTTGAAGATTCTATCCTCGGAGATGGGGAGGGGGGAGACATTCCTGTAATCTGACGAAGAAGGAATCAGGAAAGTGACTTGGAAGATAGCCAATGAAAAGCAGAGAATTGGGGATCGGAAAGGGAGGGATTGGGGGGCAAAGGTCAGTACTGACCGCAAAAGAGTCAGGAACAGATTGCTGTGCTCAAATAAAGAGAAAATTTCCTTAAAGATCAGCAGTTTGGAAATTAATTTATTTTGAGATAGCATTGAAACCTGACACACGCTCTGTTGAGAGAGGGCTGTTCAATCTGGACATACTGTATTTTTCGGAGTATAAGACGCACCTTTTTCCCTCAAAAAAGAGGGTGAAAATCTGGGCGCGTCTTATACTCCCAATGTAGCCATTTTGTGACTCCCGGCATTTTCTTTTCTGTGGGAAACGGGTCCAAATGGCCCTTTGAATGTTTAAGGTTGCAGAGCCCTGGTCTTGGGTCTCCTGCTTGGGCAGGGAGGTGAATTTAGAAGACCTCCAAGGTCCCTTCCAACTTCGTAATTCTGTAAGTCACAAAGCAGGAAGCCAAGAATATACAGGAAGCCCCAAATGCTCTTTTTCCTCCCCTCTTCATCTTGACTCGAAAACGAGATGTCTGAAATAAAGCCCCATGTTTACACGTACTAGCCTCCATTTAGGACCACTGTCCTTATCCACTGCCACCTATGAAGTTGTAATCTGAAATTCTTGAATGCCTCCATTGATGCTAGCGAGATAAAAATCTTTTAGAAAGGTTCCATGCCTTTGCTACAATCTGAAAGCGGACAGAGAAAAGGATTTTTTTTAAAAAAAATGAAAATCAAAAGGTGAAAAAGAAAGATAGACGAAACCCAATCCTAGAGACAGCAAACTAAAAAGCAAACTTGTACAAAAACTCTGTTCAGCTCGGTTGATTGGGATTTTCTCCCAATAGGATAAGTTTTCAAGGTGGTTATGAATCAAGAGCCAACAAGAGCCAACAAATCCAAGATAAACATGTATTTTGCTGCAATCTCTCCCAGCCTCAAAATCTTAAAACCAGCTCAGTTTTTGATGTAGGATTTACTACTCAAGAGAGTATTACGCTTTTACATGGACTCTTCCGGTTCTGTGGGTGTGGTTTGGGGGAGGGGTTAATGTGACAGGGTAGGCGTGGCCAACTTTTTTTTTTTTACTTTTAAAAGCATTTTTTTCTACAACCTCTTCGGCCAAAGAGGTTGTTTTAAAAATGCTTTCAAAAGACTCTGACGATCCCAGCTGAGTTGCCTGATCATCAGAGCCTTTTGTTTTCTTTTAAAAGCATTTTTTTCGGCTGATTGGGGACACAGTGGCTCAGTGGCTAAGACGCTGAGCTTGTCGATCTTAAAAGTCAGCAGTTCAGCGGTTCAAATCCCTAGTACCACGTAACGGGGTGAGCTCCCCAACTTGTCCCAGCTTCTGCCAACCTAGCAGTTCGAAAGCACGTAAAAAATGCAAGTGAAAAAATAGGGACCACCTTTGGTGGGAAGGGAACAGTGTTCCGTGTGCCTTTGGCGTTGAGTCATGCCGGCCACATGACCACGGAGACGTCTTCGGACAGGCTCTTTGACTTTGAAAGGGCGATAAGCACTGCCCCCTAGAGTCGGGAACGACTACACGTATGTGCGAGGGGAACCTTTACCTTTACCTTTTAGTTTAATGAAAAGAAGGACTAGGGGTGACATGATAGCAGTGTTCCAATATCTCAGGGGCTGCCCCAAAGAAGAGGAGATCAAGCTGTTATCCGAAGCACCTAACAATTCTGTTATCTGGAAGAGAAAAAAAACTTGTGCTCTATCTAACGGAAGCAATTGATTATGAATGGAGCTACAGCAAGTTGATTGAGTAATATTCCATGGATAACTGGTGATTGTCTACAATCTTATGTGCCAATTAAGAGAATTTCTGAATCAAAATATCGACTGAGACCATGAAATTTGGACCTCCTAGAAAAGGGTCGCTGCATTGACGGGTTCTCAGTACAGTCAAGAAATCCCAAATCTTTAAAAACCAGAGAAACTGTTTTCCTTGTGTAAGACACACGGGTGCAAAGCATTAATTCTCTGACTACCACAGGCTGTTGCACATATTGACTTACGGTTGTTCAATAAACTACAATTAGCTAAATGCATTAAAAAAAAAAAAAACCCAAGCCACAAAGTTATTGGCCTCACAAAAAACGGAACCGGATCGAAATAAATGACATTCTTGCTTGGAATAATGTATGAAGTCAAAAAGTGAATTGTGGATGTATTGTGTTTTTTTTTTTAATTGGGTTTTAACAATTAAACAATTCTCATTCAACTCTTGTGCATGACTAGGACCATTTACATATCATCAAACTAATGTTCTCCTATACTCTTTATAATTTTACAAAATCTACTATCTGTTATTTCCCTTTTTTTCTATCTTCAATCCAATTATACCATTTCTCCCATATTACGTAAAAGTCCAAATCCATCAGTCCTTTCAGTTCCAATGTTATTTTATCCATTTCGGTGCAATCTAATATTTTTCTAATTATTAAATCTTCGGAGGGTATGTTTGAACTTCTCCAACATTGCGCAAATGCCAATCTTGCCGCCCTTGTCATATATAAAATAATATAGGTTGTTTTTTTTTCATATTTCTTTTTCATTATTCCTAGAAGAAACAGTTCTTCTGTTGTATATTCTATCTGGAAGCCTGTTACTTCCTGTATCCAATTATGTATTTTCATCCAATATTTTTTTGATTTCGGAGCATAACCACCATGTGTGAAAGAAGGTACCTTGCTTTTGTCCACATGTCCAACAATGGGGCTCCCCTTGAAGAGCACCCGGAGGCTCCAACTGGTCCAGAATGCGGCCGCGCAGGTAGTCACGGGAGCCACATGGCGCTCCCATACAACACCTCTCCTGCGTGAGCTGCACTGGCTCCCAGTGGTCTTCCGGGTGCGCTTCAAGGTGTTGGCTATCACCTTTAAAGCGCTCCATGGCATAGGACCTAGATATCTTCGAGACCGCCTGCTGCTACCGACGGCCTCCCATCGACCTGTGCGCTCCCACAGAGAGGGCCTCCTCGGGGTGCCATCAGCCAAACAATGTAGGCTGGTGACCCCCAGAGGGAGAGCCTTCTCTGTGGGGGCACCTACCCTCTGGAATCAGTTGGCCCTGGAGATAAGGAGAATCCAAGACCTCGGTGTCTTCAGCCGTGCCCTTAAAACCTTCTTTTTCCAGCAAGCCGGGCTGGCCTAATACTTTTTAAAATGTTTTTAATTGTTATTGTTTTTAATTATGGGGCCAAATTTATATATATCTTTTTAATTGTATTTTAATGTTTGTAGTTTATGCTTTTACTTGGCTGTGCACTGCCCTGAGTCCTCAGGGAGAAGGACGGTATACAAATTTAAAAATAAATAAATAAATAAACAAACAAACAAACAAACAATTGGGGTTTAAATTTGGATATATTTTTGCCACTCTAGAGGGTGCCAAGTACCAATGGTAAAACGTTTTATATTGATTTTCTTTATATTTTGCCGATCTGGTCAATGTATAATTTTTGTTCCAAATTATTTCCCAATCCTCTAGTTTGATATTATGTCCAATATTCCTAGCCCAGGCTATCACAGCTCTTTTTATTATGTCTTCGGCTCTGTCAAATTCTAGTAAATAATTATAAATGTTGGTTATTAATTTTTCATCTGGGCCAATCAATATTTTATCTAATTGTTTTGGTAGAATTTCAATGCAGGGGGTGTAACGTAGTCTTCAAAAGTTTTGCACCATTCACAGTTTTTATTCGGAGTCCTTGGTGCTCTCCGAGCTTGGCTGTTTGCTTGGAGGCATTTTATCATTCGTAGCAAAACGTGACCTAGTTGGATCACGACACTTCTGCAAGCAAACACCCAGGAACTCCACAATTCAGCCCCGAGCTACTTCTCTTCTCTTCTATTAATGGGGTTGATTTGTTTGGTGTTTCAATATCACCCTAATCTACAGACTCTGGGTGGTGCACCGTAAAGTCATTGATAACAGAAAAGCAGCAGAAAAAAGAAAGAAAGAAGAAAATAGCAAGCATGTTGAAGAAGTAATAGGCCTCAGTGTTACACATGTAGGTACCATGTTTCCCAGAAAATAAGTCCGGGTCTTATATTAACTATTGCTCCAAAAGATGCATTAGGGCTTATTTTCTGGTTAGGTCTTATTTTGGGGGAAATACGGTACTAAATGCATCCATCTGGCTGACAATCTTAACTGGGGCTTATTTTAGGGGGTAGGGCTTATATTACGAGCATCTTGAAAAATCATGCTAGGACTTATTTCCCGGTTGGGTCTTATTGTCGGAGAAACAGGGTACTTCTACATGTAGGTACTTCTGTAAAGGTGAGGGGTCCTTGATGCTCTCTGAGCTTGGTGGTTTTCTTGCAGATGTTTCATTACCCAAATTAGGAAACCTCGTAAGTGCTAGAAGGGAGTGGGGTTTGCAGGGAGGAGGAGGAGGAGGAGGAGGAGGAGGAGGAGGAGGAGGAGGAGGAGGAGGAGGAGGAGGACTATGGGACCCTTAGTGCTCTTTCCATTTGGTTGTTTCTTGCAGACTTTTCATGACTCAACTAGGTTACATCATCAGTGCTAGAAAGGAGTGGAATTTGTGGAGAGGAGGAGGAGGGGGGGGAAGAGGGGGAGGGGGAGGGGGAGGAGAACTATGGGATCCTTAGTGCTCTTTGCACTAGGTTGTTTTCTTGGAGATGTTGCATGACCCAGCTAGACTACGTCATCAGTGCTAGAAAGGAGTGGGATTTGTGGAGAGGAGGAGGAGCAGGAGGAACAGGAGCAGGATGACTGTGGGGTCCTTGGTGCTCCTTGGTTGTGTTCTTGTAGACATTTCATTATCCAACTAGATAACATCATCAGTGCTAGAAGGGAGAGGGGTTTGCGGAGAGGAGGAGGAGGAGGAGAACTGTGGGGTCCTTGGTGCTCGCTCAGGTTGGCTGTTTTCTTGCAGACATTTCATGACCCAACTAGGTTACATCATCAGGACTAGAAAGGAGTGGGATTTGTCGAGAGGAGGAGGAGAAGGAGGAGGAGGAAGAGGAGGACAACTGTGGGGTCCTTGGTGCTCTCTGAGGTTGATTGTGTTCTTGTAGACATTTCATTACCCAACTAGATAGCATCATCAGTGCTAGAAGGGAGTGGCTGTTTTCTTGCAGGTGTTTCATTACCCAGGCTAGCACTGACGACGTTACCTACTTTGGTCAAGCAAACAACCAAGCTCAGAGAGCATCAAGGACTCTGAGCTACAAATATTCTCCTTTTCTTATTACTTTCAAAGGCATAACCACCTATCTACAAATGTCACAATCAGCAGACCCAGAATTCAACTGGTCTACGGTTTCACTCTCTGTGTGTTTCTGGCAGAAGACCAGAATCATCTGGAGCAATTCAATTCAGAATGCCCCCATTTTTTGTAGGTGGATGAAACATCTTGCTCCAATATCCTCCTGCCAAATTCCTCAAACTGCAAGATAGAGAAACGGCTCTCACTGTTAAAATTATCCCATCCCTGATACGCAAGACGCAAGCCACAGCAGGAATGAGTCTCTTTCCCCCAACCCCCAAAATATTTTGTGGCACTAGACAGATGTTATTATTATTATTTTTTAAATCCGTTTTCTTTTTCTGGAAGAAACCAGTCAGATTTCTGAGGGGCTTAATTTAGGAGAAGCTTGGCTTCCGTTCCGAAGAAAATCGTGAACGATAAAGAGAAGGAGAGAATGTTCGTTTTATTGGCGATTTTTTTTTTCTTTCAACTCTGGTGTTGGCTCCGTATCCACATTTTTCTCTCTCTCTGTGTTATGTGGTGGTTTCAATTCAGCTGGATAAAAACACAGAGAATATCTATATATCTGTATCTATATCCAAGGAGTGGGCTGCTGGGGGTTCGCAGAGGTTTGGGAGAACCTCTAGCTAAGACTCTGTGCAGTTCGGAGAACCCCCAAATCCCACTCCTGGCTGGCCCTGCCAACCCCACAACACCCCTCCCAGGAGTCCCCACGCGCCCCATTTTGGATGCAGGTAAGTGCAGGGCAGAGGCTCGGGGAGGGCAAAAAATGGGCCTACTGGAAGTTCAGAAAGGCCGGAAACAAGCCTGTTTCCAGCCTCCAGAGGGCCTCCGGAGCCCGGGGAGGCCGTTTTTGCTCTCTTGGAGGCTCAAGGATAGCCTCCAGAGCCCGGGGATGTTAGTACGTTAGTGAGAGTGTGTAGTTCGGTTTTTAGGTGTTGTTTGTCAGCTAAGCGTTTTGTTCTGGAGATGAGTGTCTTGGCTACGGAGTTGATCTGTGCTGGGTGGTGGTGTGAGAGTGCGTGGAGATAGCGGTTTGTGTGTGTTTTCTCCTGGTAGATGGTGTGTCCTAGGGAGCCATTGAATTTCTTGTAGACTAAAACATCCAGGAAGGGAAGTTGGTTGTTAGCTTCTGTTTCCATGGTGAACTGTATTTTGGGGTGTAGGCTGTTGAGGTGTGTGAGGAAGTTGTCCAGTTTTTCTTTCCCGTATGGCCAGATTATGTTAGTTAGTCACTAACGTACTAACATCCAACGGATTCCAAAGAAATAAGATTACCAACCTAATCCAAAAAGAAACCCCCACTAAAATCCAAAACAGAGAACAAGAGAACGGCAAAGCCCTCGTCCCATACATAAAAGGCACCACAGACAGAATTAGCAAGATCCTCCACAAACACAAGACAGCATTCTGCATAAACTGAAAAATATCCACCATCCTAAGAAACCCCAAAGACAAAATTGAGTTAGAAAATCAAGGAGTATATGAAACCCCATGCACCGCCTGCTCCACCACATACATCGGACAAACCAACAGAAGAAGAAGTGCACGCATTGAAGAACACAAGAACTCAGTCAGAAAAGAGGAACCAACTTCTTCCCTGGTCCAACACCTTAAAACCACAGGACATGAAATTGACTTTAAAAAGACCAGAACTATCACCAAAACTGAACACTTTTAACAACAAAATAATCAGAGAAGCCATTGAGATAGAAAAACACCCACACGACATGAATAAACGAGATGATACCTCCCGCCTACCAGCCATTTGGAAACCCGCCCTTATTGACAAACGAGTCCGTAACACAAAGAATGACACCAGACCCACACTTACAAAAACCACACAGGATGTCACCACCATACATTCACACAAAAAGCAAACTCAAACCCACACCGATGATGAGGCACGACCACAAACCAGAAGCCAGACCACAGCTGCATCATTAGCCACTTTAAAACCCTCCAATCCATACATGAAGCAAACTCATGCCCACCATGGAAATGTGGCACGACCACGAACGCGAAGCCAAACAACAGCAACGCAGCTTACCAGCAAAAGTCGCCTGCAACTCAGACTAACCCGAGCACAACCAAGCCCCCACCCAAACAGAACACACCCCCATCCAATCAGAGCACAGCCAAGCCCCCATCCAATCAGAGCACAGCCAAGCCCCCAATCAATCAGAACATACCTCCACCCAATCAGAATGCAGCCAAGCTCTCACCCAATCAGTTCACACCCCCACTGGTAGTTAAAAGGAAGAAACAGCTGCTATCACACGTTGCTCCTAGAAGCACGAAGCCGAAAACACCAGCCTCAAGATGACGAATGAGACTTCATCGAAACGTCGCCAAGACACTTCCAATTTTACGCGGGAGAAAACCCGAATAACAAAAGACCTACATTTATATATATATCTATAAAGAAATTAAATACAGTCAGTTCTTGACTTACAACATTTCACTTAGTGACCAAAGTTACAACAGCACTCAAAAAAGTGACTTATGACTGATTTTCACACTTACAACCGCTGCAAGCATCCCCATTGTCACGTGATCAAAATTTTAGACACATGGCAACTGATTCATATTTATGATGGGTTGCAGTATCATGGGGGTCACATGATCCCCTTTTGTGACCTTCTGATCAGCAAAGTCAATGGGGAAGTCAAGACTTACTTAATGACCATGTGACTCACTGAACCATGGCAGGGATTCACTTAACAACCGTGGCAAGAAAGGTTGTAAGATGGAGCAAAGCTCACTTAACAAAATTTCTCGCTTCAGTGGTTCTCGATTTCTGGTCCATGGACCTGGGGTGGGGGGCACAATGTCGTCAGAGACGGGTGGGTCAGCGAAGGCTTGAAGAAACGTTATGATTGAAATCTTGAGTTAAGTCTTGGGGGTGCATGGCCACAAAATGGTATTTAAAGGGCTGTCTATGGTGAAGAAAAGGCTGAGAACTACTTTCTCACTTAGCAAGAAAAATTCTGGGGCTCCCTTGCAGTTGTAGGTAAAGGACGACCTGTATAAAGCCAAATTAGTAAGGTAAAGATAAAGGTTCCCCTTGCACATACGTGCTAGTCATTCCCGACTCTAGGGGGTGGTGCTCATCTCCATTTCAAAGCCGAAGAGCCAGCACTGTCCAAAGACGTCTCCGTGGTCATGTGACCAGCCTGATTCAACGCCAAAGGCACACGGAACGCTGTTACCTTCCCACCAAAGGTGGCCCCTATTTTTCTACTTGCATTTTTTACATGCTTTCGAACTGCTAGGTTGGCAGAAGCTGGGACAAGTCACGGGAGCTCACTCCGTTACGCAGCACCAGGGATTCGAACCCCTGAACTGCCGACCTTCTGATCGACAAGCTCAGCGTCAGCCACTGAGCCACTGCATCCCTATTGATTAGTAAAGAGACATCTAAATAAGGCCAGGAGGCTGAATGGATTTGTCCGATTGAATCGAAATAGATCAAAGACCAACGGTAATACTTTGAAGTGGTTTAGGAGTAGATTTCCGAATCCAGCCAAGGCCCTGCAGAGCTCAAAATTATGCAGGCGTTGAGAGATTACTTAGCATAATTTCCTGCTTAAAGATGAAATATGCATGGGGCTACATTTGCCATGACTTGGTTGAGTGTCTCCCAAGGATGTAACGATGGTCCCCAAGAGATGCTTACATGGTAACAAAGAAGCAAATGCTTATAATCCCAGAGAACGGGAGCATAAAGCTTGACGAGATCTGGAGTAAACAAAGTCCTTCTGATTCTATGGAGATTGACCTGCGGAGGTTGGCCCAAGCAAAAGAAAGGAAAACTTAATTGCTTTGTGTTTGTTTGTGTGTGTGTGTGTGTGTGTGTGTCATGGACACACTTCTGTCTTGCTTTTTCCTACCCTGATTTTGAAAATCCGGGATAGGTTGACTCAAGAGCAACTCCAGTAAAGGTAAAGGTTCCCCTCGCACATACGAGCTAGTTGTTCCCGACTCTAGGGGGCGGTGCTCATCTCCATTTCAACGCCAAAGAGCCAGCGCTGTCCAAAGACGTCTCCGTGGTCATGTGGCCAGCATGATTCAACACCAGAGGCGAACGGAACGCAGTTGCCCTCCCACCAAAGGTGGTCCCTATTTTTTTACTTGCATTTTTTACGTGCTTTTGAACTGCTCGGTTGGCAGAAGCTGGGACAAGTCACAGGAGCTCACCCCGTTACGCGGCACTAGGGATTCGAACCGCTGAACTCCTGACCTTTTGATCGACAAGCTCAGCATCTTAAGCCACTGAGCCACCGTGTCCCTAAGTTAAGTTAAGTTAGTACCTAACTCCGGTAGACCAGTTCGAAAATTCAGACATTCTGAATCACACAATGTCAGGCATGGAAAAACAGGGCTACAGGTTATGTGTTCCAATTCACGAGATTTATCGCTCAAGCCTTATCACAGGCAGTCCTTGAGTTATAACCACTTGTTTAGCGAGCGTTCAAAGTTACAATGGCACTAGAATTGATTGTTGGACAAAGATAATGTCACCTAGTTGGGTCATGAAATGTCTACAAGGAAACAACCAAGCTCGGAGAGCACCAAGGATCCCACAGTCCTCTTCCTCCTCCTCTCCGCAAACCCATCATCAGCACTGATGATGTTCCCTAGTTGGGTCATGAAACGTCCGCAAGAAAACAACCAAGCTCGGAGAGCACCAAGGACCACTCATGTCAACCCTGAGCTGCAAATATTCTCTTTTATTAATTATCTCTTTGTCTGATCGCTCAAGAGACGTTATTTGAGTTTACAGACCAGGAAACAGGTTGAGCTAAGAGCATGGCGCACACTTCTTACTGTTCTGGCCTAGGCTCCCTTAAAAAGCAGAAAGCAGAGTCTTAATCCTGGCAAAACCTCTGTATCCATTCATTCACAGTCAGCAAGGCCTGTCCAAACAGTTCTTCAAAGGAATATTTATCAACACAGACCTTATCTCGCTTGGCAAACTGCCACGTAACTTGTTTCCAAACGCAGTACAAGGCCAAACTTGGCACAGAGTCTCTCAAGAGTCACGAACAGAACTTTCCACTCTTGAAATGACCGAATGAACGAATTGTTTCCTGCAAAAGCCCCCTCCCCATTCGCTCCTCTTTTGTTTCCTATGGGGGAGGGGCCAATCACCTCCAAGGTGTGGCTTTACTCCCAAGTCGACCCTGCTTTCTGAGTTGTTCTTGTCTTCTGGCAGCTCTGTGCATGCACACACTGGGAACAGGCTCCAGCTGCTCCTCTGCCTCGCTGTTGTCTATCTCCCTCTCTGCCTCCGATGCAGAGTCCTCATCTGAGCTTTCCCCAGCCCCCAGGCCTGGCCCATGTTCCTCCCCAACCTCCTCACTGTCCGACTCTGCTGCCAGCTCTACTGGCCGCCGGCGGGCCACAACACTTACATCCTTAGAGGAACATGAATGGCGCACCACTATTTCAAATTGCAAAAGAGACATTTGGGGCCCTAAACTATAAAGGCATGATGCTGTCTGACTGGGATACGATCCAGGCGGATGTAAGGCATTCCCCTCCCGTTTTTCAGCAAGGCTGCGACAGTCTCTAAATAATGTTTATGGCAATTATGGTAGCAGGTCTGCCAGCCCCAAGTGCTTCAATTCCAGATGTGAAGGTCATTCTCGACACTTCATAAATAACCCAAACCGCCTTCCCTTCTGCCTCCTTTTAATCTCCCCATAGAGGGGAAAGCTTGAAAATGTCACCTCTCGTTTTCTCCTCCATCCATACTGCTTTCTTGTCTCTATTTAGCTGTAGCTTCGTTTTTTAGAGAATGGAAGGAGAATCCAACAACAACAACAAATGATGTCTGATGGATTCTCCATCCTTTTGATCTAATTTTGATTCCCCCCTCCCTTCCAGAAATAATGGGTGGGAATAAACAGAGTTTGCTTAGAAATAAGATTTGATTGTTTTGTCTTGGGAGTCAATCATGGCAAGAAGCATTTAAGAATCCGTTTTGATATCACGATGTCCTGAGATACAGTCTAGACTGGCACTGATGGATGAAAAACAAGAATGATGGTTAGGAGATGAGATCCCGCTATCAAAACAGTAACAGAAACAGAGTTGGAAGGGACCTTGGAGGTCATCTAGTCCAACCCCCTGCTCACACAGGAGACCTGTACTAGGGATTCGAACCGCCGAACGGTTGACCTTTATGATCGACTTCTTAGCCACTGAGCCACCAGAAGAGACCTCTTTCAGTTTGAAGGAGTGGTCTTGTCAACACAACACCAGTCTCAAATATTGATTGGCGTCATGTCGCTCAGCTACTTGAAGGCCTGGGATCAGGGGTGAAATGCTACCGGTTCGCTCCAGTTCGGGCGAACCGGTAGTGATACAAACTACTGGTTGAGGCAAACTGGTAGTAAAAAAAAGATACCGGTTCCCCCAAACCGGTATTTCCGGCAATCAGCTGTGCTGCGCGGTTTAGCTTTGCTGGAAAGCAAGAAATCCTGCTTTTTAGTGAAGCTAAATTGTGCGGCACAGCTGATTCCCCCCCGTCGCTGTTCTACTTACCTTCCCAAGCCTCCTTTTGGCGTGTACTGTGCATGCACTCATGTGCGGCTAGCAAACTGGTAGCAAACAGGTTCAGATTTCACCACTGCCTGGGATACCATGAACTTCATGACTGTCCCCAAAAGGCAATCTTACATTGGACAATCTTACATTGTCATGAGCCTATGTTGTGGTCCGCCAGCAGCCTGAGGAGCTGTCAGTGGAGTCGGACAGTGAGGAGGCTGGGGAGGAACATGGGCCAGTCTTGGAGTCTGAGGAAGGCTCGGACGAGGGCTCTGCGTCGTAGGTAGAGATGTCCCCCAAAATAAAACCTAACCAGAAAATAAGCCCTAATGAATCTTTTGGAGCAAAAATATTTTTGCTCCAAAAATATATCCCGGTCTTATTTTTGGGGAAACATTCTATCTATCTATCTATCTATCTATCTATCTATCTATCTATCTATCCATCCATCCATCTCTATCTGTCTGTCTCTATCAATCTCCATCTGTGTAAGTGTTTAAGTGGGTATGTGTGTCTGTCTATCTATCATATTCATCTGATAAATACTCCCAGCAACATTTGCAAGTTACAGAAAATACAAGCATGCAAGAAAAAGGGGGAAGACAGTAGGAAAACATATGTCATGCTGTTGCAAGGAAAATATCCACCGCGGCGTCTGCTGATGCCTTCAGCTACAAGTGAGTTAAGCAACCTTCCGAGAGCAGCATTTAACACTAGGGCAGAGACCACAGGAAACGAGACGACTATACAAAGCAGACAGAGCTACCTAATGCAGGAGGCAGGAGCTGGGGATTCCCCACTTGTTGCTATGTAGGGAGCGCTGAAAGTAGATTTTTTTTTCATTGTATTGTTATGTCTATTTTAGGCCAGGAACTACAATTTTGGTGAGTCTCTGATTCAAAATAGAATAGAATGGAAGAGAAGGGAAGGAAAGGAAAGGAAAGGAAAGGAAAGGAAAGGAAAGGAAAGGAAAGGAAAGGAAAGGAAAGGAAAGGAAAGGGAAGGGAAGGGAAGGGAAGGGAAGGGAAGGGAAGGGAAGGAAAGGGAAGGGAAGGGAAGGGAAGGGAAGGGAAAGGAAGGGAAGGGAAGGGAAGAATGGAATGGAATGGAATGGAATGGAATGGAATGGAATGGAATGGAATGGAATAATAAGAAAAAGAGAAGAGAAGAGAAGAGAAGAGAAGAGAAGAGAAGAGAAGAGAAGAGAAGAGAAGAGAAGAGAAGAGAAGAGAAGAGAGGAATGGAACGGAATGGAATGGAAGCATAAGCATAAGCATAGGGTAGGATAGGATAGGATAGGATAGGATAGGATAGGATAGGATAGGATAGGATAGGATATTCTGTATCACTGTAACAACAAGTTACAGTGATACAGTCATAAGTGGAAGGAGATGGGTGATAGGAACGATGAGAAGATTAATAGTAATGCAGACTTAGTGAATAGTTTGACAGTGTTGAGGGAATTATTTGTTAAGCAGAGTGATGGCGTTCGGGAAAAATCTGTCCTTGTGTCTAGTTGTTCTGGTGTGCAGTGCTCTATAGCGTCGTTTTGAGGGCAGGAGTTGAAACAGTTTATGTCCAGGATGCGAGGGGTCTGTAGATATTTTCACAGCCCTCTTTTTGACTCATGCAGTATACAGGTCCTCCATGGAAGGCAGGTTGGTAGCCATTGTTTTTTCTGCAGTTCTAATGATCCTCCGAAGTCTCTGTCTGTCTTGTTGGGTTGCATAGCCAAACCAGACAGTTATAGAGCTGCAGATGACGGACTCAATCATTCCTCTGTAGAACTGGATCAGCAGCTCCTGGGGCTGCTTCCCTTTTCCATTTGAAAGTCCACATTTGTCAGAAACGATGGCTAACCGACCAATCGGAAGGCAAAAATGGGAGCGTTTTCACAGCATGACTTCGTGCCAGCTGTGGCTCCTTGGATTTATTGATCCTTCTCAGATCTTTTCCTTTCGGGAGGCCTCCGAACTGGCAGCCAGATCCACGTCTTCCCTAATTTAAGGCCCCCTTCTTCCCTTCCCTTGGCATCACCTCGCCTACTTCACTGGGGCGTTGTGAGGGTCAGCGCTGATAAAGAAAGAGGTGGCCTTCTCTGCTAAATCCCAGAGCTTCATCAAAGCTTTTGCGCTCTCTAGAAATCCTGGGAGAGGAATAGAGACCCTTTTCTTTGCAAAAGAGTGATTTACCGGTGGTGCCAAATGAGAAAGGGAGCACACAAAACACACACACACCCTGCAAACACACAAAAGGATGTTTAGAAGCTGATAACTGACTCCCTGGCAATGCATTTCCTTGGCTGAATGTCAGCCTTGTTGAATATTATTATCAAGTCCAAAGGAAACAGGCACAAGCTAATAAGGTAAGCGGTCAATCCAAGAGAAGGAAGGTGCTTCAATCTTCCAAAGCTTTCCCTTTTCACACGTACAAGGCCTTAAGGCAGGAAGAAGCTTAACGCTCTTGAAACCTGAAAAATAATATCCGGGTAATCATTTTGTTCTTTCTCGGCTTCTGGTTAAATCCCAGAAGTGCCAAGATTTTAAAGCACTGTTCCATTTAGGTGCCACCTGTTGAGGTTATATCTCGGGATAGCTTGGCGTCATAAGCCAGGTTTCAGCTCCTGTTGTGTTGTAAGAAGCCACAGGGACAGCTTCCTGGCACGGATCAGTAGTGGAGAATTGCTTCTGTTTCATCGACAATCCAGTTTTTTTTTTTATAGGCGGTTTTTATTGCGTGGATGCTTTCAGCTGTCTGTTTAGAAAAGAGCTGCGAGCCATCTTCCAAATGGATTTGTTTTATGAATGGGCAGTTTCTTTTAAAAGTTTGATATATGACAGTTTTTAATTCCCAAAGGCTGACAAAGAGAATAATTCTCTGTCCAGCCTAAAGAATGATCACAATTGCCCAATGAAATCAACAGGCATCACGCTTGCACCATCCTAAAGTCGACTTAACGAGTACCCAAAATTTCTGTCGTTAAGTGAGATGTTGGTTAAGTGACTTTTGCTCCGTTTTACGACCTTTTTGTCACTGTTCTAGAACTATCCCTCTGTTGATGCATCCTAGAACTGTGTTGGCTTTTTTTGGGCAGCTGCTCCATTTTAAATGGTTGTCCACTAGGACTCCAAGATCCTTCTCACAGTTACTACTATTGAGCAAGGTACCACATATACCAGGGGTGTCAAACTAAGGGCCTAGGGGCTGGATTTGGCCCACGGAATGCTTAGATCTGACCCACGGGGCTGCCCTGGAAACAGCAAACGACCAGCCCACGGTCCCTCTGCCAATGAAAACAGAGCTCAAGAGGGCTGCAGGCAGCCCTCCCGAGCTCCGTTTTTGCTAGCAGAGGGTTGTAGGAGGCCCTTGCAGCTGAAAACGGAACACGGGAGCCCGTTTTCACTGGCAAGCTGGCCATGCCCCCTGGCCACGCCCTCCTGCCGCCCCCACCCGATGTCAAACACAACCCTGATGCGGCCTTCAATGAAATCGAGTTTGACACCCCTGACATATACTGTTACCTGTGATGGAGCCTTGGTGGCGCAGCTGACTAAGTGCTGTTAAAGTAGCACCAGCTGCCTGCAATTACTGCGAGTTCAAATCTCACCAGGCTCAAGGTTGACTCAGCCTTCCATCCTTTCGAGGTAGGTAAAATGAGGACCCGGATTGTGGGGGCAATAAGCTGACTTTGTATAAAAAAGAGCACCGCTTAGGAGGGGCCGAAAGCCCTACTAAGCAGGTATATACAAAAGTATGAAGGCTATTGCTTAACACATTGTACACCGCCCTGAGTCTCCGGAGAAAGGGCGGCATATAAATCGAACCAATAAATAAATAAATAAATTTCGTTTTTCATTTTGCCTAAATGTAGAACCTTACTTTTTTGACCTTTTTGTGACCTTCAGACAAGCCAAGTCAACGGGGACCCTGGATTCGCTTAACTGTGCTACTAACTAGCACTAGTAACTAGCACTAGTACTAACTAGCACTAGTACTAGCACTAGTAATCGTGCTACTAACTTAACAGCACAGCGATTCGCTTAACAACGGTGGCGAGAACGGTGGCAAGAATGGGGCAAAAAAAAAAAAAAAAACCCCACTTAACAAATTTCTTTCTGAGCCATGGAAATTTTGGGGCTCTATTCTTCTTGTTATATCGAGAATTACCTGTTAGAGCCAGAAGCGGAAAGGAAACGGCATCACAAAAGTTAAGATTGTCTCAAGTAAGAGCAGTGATGTTGTTACGTAATCGGAAGAACACCTGTCCAAAGAAGTGAGACTGGCACAGAATCTCCTACTTCTCAGTATATTGAGTTTCAACGCCTACTGCAAACATCAATTTACACAAAAGGCTAAGAAAGAAACCGAATAGAACACCTCCTTCATGGGCTACGCAAACAAGTTCTCGTATCATTTATTGCAAAAACAACTTTCAATTCCACACTCCGCTAGCAGAGAGATGGAGGCTGGTATAGAGATGGAGGCTGAGAACGTCAGCTTTCAAAACCCAGGTGTAATTTAGTGAAACCGCTTCTGTCCTATCCCAGGTGTAGAGTTCTTTCTTTCTTTCTTTCTTTCTTCCTTTTCAAGAAGAGATGGATTAATTTCAAACGCTAATAAATCCTTCTCGGTTTGGCGTTGTTGTTCTCGAGGTGGAGGTGTTTGAGCTCCAAATGGAATTGAAGCCCATGCTTTCTTTTCCCCAGCCCTTATGATTCGGTCCCATTTTTAAACAAAATCGTTTTGAAAAGCTGTGATTCTTGGTTCAAGAAAAGTGATACCGCAGTGGTTAGAATGCAGTCTTGCAAATGAACTCTGCCCACTGTCAGCAGTTCGATCCTGACCGACTCAAGGTTGACTCAGCCTTCCATCCTTCCAAGTTTCAGTAAAATGAGGACCCAGATTGTTGGGGGCAAGAAGCTGACTCTAAACCGCTTAGAGAGGGATATAAAAGCACTGTGAAGCGGTATATAAGTCTAAGTGCTACTGCCCTTCCTTCCTTCCTTCCTTCCTTCCTTCCTTCCTTCCTTCCTTCCTTCCTTCTTTCCCTCCCTCCCTCCCTCCTTCCCTTCTTTCCAAGGTCTACAGTGGTTAGTATTCAGTATGGCAAGCTAACTCACTGCCGTTTGCCAGGAGTTCGATCCTGACTGGCTCAAAGCTGATTCAGCCTTCCATCCGCCCAAAATCAGTAAAATGAGGACCCAGATTGTTGGGGGCAAGAGACTGACTCTGTAAACCGCTTAGAGAGGGAGATAAAAGCACTGTGAAGCGGTATATAAGTCTAAGTGCTACTGTCTGTCCTTCCTTCCTTCCTTCCTTCCTTCCTTCCTTCCTTCCCTCCCTTCCCTCCCTCCCTCCCTCCCTCCCTTCTTTCCAAGGTCTACAGTGGTTAGAATTCAGTATGGCAAGCTAACTCACTGCCAATTGCCAGCAGTTCGATTCTGACTGACTCAAAGCTGATTCAGCCTTCCATCCGCCCAAAATCAGTAAAATGAGGACCCAGATTGTTGGGGGCAAGAGGCTGACTCTGTAAACCGCTTAGAGAGGGAGATAAAAGCACTGTGAAGCGGTATATAAGTCTAAGTGCTACTGTCCTTCCTTCCTTCCTTCCTTCCTTCCTTCCTTCCTTCCCTCCCTCCCTCCCTCCCTCCCTTCTTTCCAAGGTCTACAGTGGTTAGAATTCAGTATGGCAAGCTAACTCACTGCCGATTGCCAGCAGTTCGATCCTGACTGGCTCAAAGCTGATTCAGCTTTCCATCCATCCAAAATCAGTAAAATGAGGACCCAGATTGTTGGGGGCAAGAGGCTGACTCTGTAAAACCGTGGGGTCCTTGGTGCTCTCTGAGTTTGGTCGTTTGCTTGCAACATGTTTCATTACCCAACTAGGTAACATCATCAGTGTTAGAAAGGAGTGAAATATACGCAGAGAGGAAGAGGAGCACTGTGGGGTCCTCCTTGGTGTTCTCTGAGCTTGGCTGTTTTCTTGCAGACATTACATTAACCCAACTAAGTAACGTCATCAGTGGTAGTGATGTTATGTAGTTTGTTGTCTTGCACTGATGAGGTTACCTGGTTAGGTCATGAAACGTCTGCAAGAAAACAGCCAAGCTCAGAGAGCACCAAGAACCCCACAGTCCTCCTTCCACTCTTCTCCTTCTCCTCCATTCCACAAGCCCCACTCTCTTCTAGCACTGATAATGTTACCTAGTTGGGTAATGAAAGGTCTGAAAGAAAACCATCAAGCTAAGAGAGCATCAGAAACTCCATAGTCTCCTCCTCCTCCTCCTCTCCACAAGCCCCACTCTCTTCTAGCACTGATAATGTTACCTAGTTGGGTAATGAAATATCTTCAAGAAAAAAAACAAGCTCAGAGAGGACCAGGGACCCCAAAATCCTCCTCCTCCTCCATCATTCCACAAATCCCACTCCTTTCTAGTACTGATTGTTAGGATATGGTTTGAGCCTAACAAGTTGTCCAGGCAATATATGTGTTCTGTGACTTTAATATAAATATGTATTGTGTGACTTTAAAGTCTTACTGCTGATTCATTGTAATGCTGAGTCACGCTGTAATTAGATAATCACTAGTTGTAACCGTATTTAAGAAAGGTACTGTAAAGTATTCAGTTGATGATATGCTACCATCGTGTGTGGAGTTGCTATCATTGTGCTATCATCGTTGGATGGATCTGCTACCATCGTGGTTTGTGAACCAGAGTGAGTTTGTTATTCTAACCAACTACGGTTTGTGTGGTAAGAAGATTTTTGTATCACTGGACTGATTTAACTGGCAAAGACTTGGATTGATTTAAAGACTATGAGATTGTTTTTTCACTATAAAGTAAACTTTTGATACACCAGTTTGCACATCTCTTATTCACTGCTGTCAGCAACGTTTCTCTGTGTTCTACACTCTGCTGGTTGGTAACACAACAACAATATCCTTAACACTGATGATATTACCTAGTTGGGTAATGAAAGGTCCGAAAGAAAACCACCAAACTAAGAGAGCATCAGAAACTCCATAGTCTCCTCCTCCTCCTCTCCACAAGCCCCACTCCCTTCTAGCACTGATAATGTTACCTAGTTGGGTAATGAAATATCTTCAAGAAAAAAAACAAGCTCAGAAAGGACCAGGGACCCCAAAATCCTCCTCCTCCTCCTCTCCTCCGTAAGCCCCACTCACTTCTAGCACCGATGATGTTCCCTAGTTTGGGTAATCTGCGACATCTGCAACCAAGCTCAGAGAGCACCAAGGATCCCTCATTTCAACCCTGAGCTACAAAAATTCCCCCATTATTGGAAGCTGACTTTCCAGACCTTCCTTAAGATGCTCATCTCACAGATGGAAACTTGAGCTCGTTCCTGGTGCCCTCCCTTTTTCTCCAAGTTCCATAGTTTTTCCCCCAGACCAGTTTCTGAGACATCGCCCAGATGTCTCTGGGGTGCAATTAGAATTGGTTAACATCTCAATAAGGTTTTTTTTTTTAATTAAATTGTTCCAGGCAGTCTAAAAACAGGAAAGAGTTACTGTTCTGAAACCCAAAGTTTCTCAGCTAGGGATGAACAAAATCGCCTTGAGCCTTGAAACGAGAGGCAGGCAGGATGCAGGGTTAACCATGATAAATGAGATGCTATTCATTAACTGGGCTACTTTTTCTTTTTCAGAAAAAGGCCAGCTAACTGTTTTTAAGTCCGTAATAACAAATCAAACATTCCTCTAATGCAAGGGTGTCAAACTCAAGGCTTGGGGGCCTGTATGGCCCATGAGGTGCTTAGATCTGGCCCACGCCCCCCCCCCTGAAAACAGCAAAGGACCGGCCCACGGTGCCTCTGCCAGTGAAAATGGCGCTCGAGAGGGTCGCATGCGGCCTGCCCGGGCTCCGTTTTTGGCCGCAACAGCCTCTTACAACGCTCTGTCAGCGAAAATGGAGCTCAGGGGGAGCCGCACACAGCCTCCCCGAACTCTGTTTTCATTGGCAGAAGGTTGCAGGAGGCCGTCGTGGCTGAAAAAGGAACCCGGGCGGGCCATGTGCGGCCTCCCCGAACTCACGGTTTTGCTGGCAGAGGGCTGCAGGAGGCTGTCGCAGCCAAAAACGGAGCTTCAGTGGTGAACTCCCCCCCCCCCCGGTTCTATCCGGTTCGCTGAACTGGTAGCACCAGCGGCAGGAGACTCCGCCCACTCGCCAGGATGTCGTTATGTCCTGCACGCTCCCATTCCCCAACCAGTAGCAAAGGTAAGTGGATTTCACCACTGGGCCAGGCCCCCCTGGCCATGCCCCCCACCCCAGTCCCCCAAAGTCAAACACAACCCTGATGCGGCCCTCAATGAAATCGAGTTTGACACCCCTGCTCTAATGGGTGGAAGTCCGGAAACCAAAATAGATATCGCACAGAAGTGGGGATTTACACGACATGTAAGACACACCCAGCGTGGGTAAAATAGAACATTAACACCCAAGCAAGTTAATTAAAAGATTGTAGATACCGTACATCGTAAGAAGTACTTCCAAAGGAAAAGACTCAGCAAAAGGGCGAAAGGAAAAAGAAAGGAAGAAAAAGAGACCGAGAAAAATGAGATGGAAGGCAAGAAGGAAGAGAAAATAGAAGA
Organism: Arizona elegans; assembly: GCA_022577455.1. Lineage (NCBI taxonomy): Eukaryota > Metazoa > Chordata > Lepidosauria > Squamata > Colubridae > Arizona > Arizona elegans. The sequence continues at coordinate 10,069,374 of JAKOOJ010000026.1, read as the reverse complement.
ACAGGAAACAGGAAAAGCAGTGTAAAAAATATGGCTTCTCATTTTCCTCTTGGCAGCTTTACATAGAAGTATAACCAAAACAGAGGTGGGTTTCAGCAGGTTCTGAAGAACCGGTAGCGGAAATTTTGAGTAGTTCGGAGAACCGGTAGTAAAAATTCTGACTGGCCCCGTCCCCCCATCTATTCTCTGCCCTCCGAGTCCCAGCTGATTGGGAGGAAATGGGGATTTTGCAGTATCCTTCCCCTGGAGTGGGGAGGGAATGGAGATTTTACAGTATCCTTCCCATGCCACGCCCACCAAGCCACACCCACCAAGCCACGTCCACCGAACCGGTAGTAAAGATTTTTGAAACCCATCATTGAACCAAACCTCCCTCTCTCTCTCTCTCTCTCTCTCTCTCTCTCTCTCTCTCTCTCTCTCTCTCTCTTTTTTTTTTTTTTTTAAAATTGATTTATATGCCGCCCTTCACCGGAGACTCAGGGCGGCTTACAATGCGTTAAGCAATAGCCTTCATTCTTTTGTATATTTATACAAAGTCAGCTTATTGCCCCCACAAACCGGCTCCTCACTTTAGCCACCTTAGAAAGGATGGAAGGCTGAGCCAACCTTGAGCCTGGGGAGATTCGAACCTGCAGTAATTGCAGGCAGCTGTTCTTAATAACAGGGTGCTTTAGACCACTGTACTACCAAGGTTCTTAAGACTGGATTATACCGTAACTTCTTTTTTCTATAAACCCGTTCTTTCTAACCCTCAAAATCGTAAGTCACAAAACCACCTTCTTTTTTTTACATTAAAAAAAATCCCCCTAAGGAATTTACAGTCATTGATGAAATTCCGTAGTGACCTTTCCTTAATCAAGCAAGTCAGTTTTTCACGGGGGGAAAAATGTTATTTTTCCGATGTTAACTGTCATTCTGAGAGGTTAATGAACATAAAGGTGCTCTCAGTGAAAGCTAAGTATGGCCTTGACGCACCTGTTACAAGGTGTACTGATTTTGTAGTACAGTAGTCTCAAAAGTGCTTTTTTTTTTCAACTGGACTTTCTGGTTTTTCTTTGAAGGAGTTTCGCTTCTCATCCCGGAAGCTTCTTCAGGACTGAGGAAGCTTCTTGGATGGAGAAGCGAACGGAAGAAGCTTCTGGGATGAGAAGCGAAACGTCTTCAAAGAAAAACCCGAAAGTCCAGTTGCCTCTTGAAAAAGAAGCACCTTTGGGACAACTACGACCTGGATGGCTGAGAATCTCTAAAGACTTGTAGTGCAGTACTTACAACATTGGAAGTTACAAAGGAGGACAAACAACTTTTTCACACTTGGAGACCTTCTGACAAGCAAAACCAAGGGGGGGGGAGCCAGATTCGCTTAACAACCGTGTTACTAACTTCACAACGGCAGCGATTCACTGAACGACGGAGGCAAGATAGGTCGTAAAACGGAGCAAGAACCATGGACAAGCAAAGTCAATGGGGAATGCTGGACGGTAACCCAATGCGTCGCTAACGGAATAACGGCAGTGATTCACTTAGCAACGGTGGCAGGAAAGGTCGTAAAACGGGGCAAAGCTCACTTAACAAACATCTCCCTTTTAGCAACAGAACTTTGGGGCTCCATTATGGTCGTTAAGTTGAGGACTACCTGCAGAGCAAGGATTTCTATCTTAAACTGAATGAGGAAGTCTAATGCTAATTTTTCAACGGGGTAATAATCCCTCTGTCCTATGTAACAACATATGTAAGGGGACACGGTGGCTCAGCGGCTAAGACGCTGAGCTTGTCGATCAAACGGTTGGCAGTTCAGCGGTTCGAATCCCTAGTGCCGCGTCACGGGGTGAGCTCCCGTGACTTGTCCCAGCTTCTGCCAACCTAGCGGTTCGAAAGCATGTAAAAAAAATGCAAGTGGAAAAATAGGGACCCCCTTTGATGGGAAGGGAACAGCGTTCCGTGCGCCTTTGGCGTTGAGTCATGCCGGCTACATGACCACGGAGACGTCTTCGGACGGCGCTGGCTCTTCGGCATTGAAACGGAGATGAGCCGCCCCCTAGAGTCAGGAACGACTAGCACATATGTGCGAGGGGAACCTTTACCTTTACCTTTTAAGGAGGATGAATGCAGGTGAATACAATATGTTCGAGGGGAACCTTTCCCTTTTACCCATGTGGGAAAAAAGTGATTTATAACCCTCTCAGATGCCCCCTGATGTTGTTCCATACATTCTCCTAACAGACTTGAAAGCAGGAGTTCCCCCATGCCCTTAAAAGGAAGGCATTAAGAGATGCAGCCACATGAAGAATTCAGGGTTTGAAAAGGAGAAGAAGCAAATCAGACATCTGCCTTCTCTTCCACGCCTGACAGTCTTTTAAAAAAAAATAAAAAATGGGAGATCTAACGCTCAATCCTGACAAATAAACAGCCATGGGAAAATCACGAGTCCCACATACTTCACACAATAATGCCAGTTTCGGTTTGGGCAGGTTTGGGAGGGGGGGGGGGTTGTCCAATTCATGGATGCTGACAGTTGTGAATATTTGTGTCCTCTTCTTTCCGCAGAAGGGAAATAAATAACCGAAGAATAAAAATCTCTCTTCTGTAACTTCGGGTTAGCTGGCTAGGCGGCTCAGTGGCTAAGACGCTGAGCTTGTCGATCAGAAAGGTGGGAGTTCGAATCCCTAGCATAGGTCTCCTGCGAGAGCAGGGGGTTGGACCAGATGACCTCCAAAGTCCCTTCCAACTCTCTTACTGTTAAGCTGTTTCCACAGCAAGAGACCGCTGAATAAGTTTTGGGGTGGGGGGTTTCAAGCAGCGTCGAAAGCACAAAAAGACGTTCAAATTCTGGCCATATCTCCAGGTGGTTCCTTCAGGCCGAAGACGAGAAACAAAAGCAGGCTTCGAAACACGGGTCCCGTTGCAAAAAATGCAAATCCTCCTCGAATTGAATATGCTTTTTTTCAAAATATATTTGTAGTAGTCCAATGGCAGGAAGCTCACTTAACATTCTCAACAACAACAACAACAAAAAAAAAAAAAACCACTCCAAACTGGCTATTTATTATTGCTTTTATTTTGGAAGAAACATAATGCGGCATCCTTATCAGTTGTGGAAGGACGAGGAAAGAGATTTCAACAAGGCTGAGGATTACCTTGTTTTCCTGCCCCCGTGGCAGTATTTCCATGCTCATACATATCTAAAAGGCCACCTTTTGATCCCTTCTGGAAAGCTGACATACATTCAAAATGCAAAGAAAGCATCTGCATTGAATTGATGCAACCCGCAAAGAAAAAAGAAACTCTTTAAGTTGCGCCTAGCCTGCCAAGATTTTTTTTTTTTAGATATATATATATATATATTTACATATATCATGCATCACTAATTTTTTCATCCTAGTCTTCATGACAAACTCTTGAACAAACTCACAATGAACTAACCCAGATTTCCAAACGATCAGCGTGCAGCTTTGTCCCCCCCCCCCCCCCAAACCACTTCCTTCGGCTTTGAGGATTTTATTCCTTTCCGGAAAAAATGCACAAATGAAAGGTTGAAACCTCAAATCCACCATTCCAGCAAGCCTTGATTGGTCTCATCCAGACAATTTGCCAAGTTTTCTGAACTTATAATATTGGGGAGTTTCTTCAAGAGACGGGGAGTTAATACTGGAGTTATTGCACGAGCAAAAAAAAGTTGACTTCTGACAAGTGTTTTATTCTCCAAGCACTTATTTGAAAATTGCAGAGAAAGGCAAGGGAAGAGGGGGTGGGTGGGAAATCTATTTAAACAAGTGCCCAATCCAAGTGGTAAGACAGATTTTTACATATATCTTTTTTTTTTAAAGAAAGCATTCATTCATTCATTCATTCATTCACCTGCTCTATAGATAACTTGGCAACGACTTCCATCAACAATCTCTTTTTTTTTTCTGTTCTTTTCAATAGATGCAACCCAAACACCGCAAAACACATTTGAGGGAAATTCTCACTTTCAAACTGCTGAAGGGGAAAAAACAAGAGTGCCCTAAATTAACGGGGCAGTCCCAAAAGGTTAAAAGAAAAAAGGAAACCGCTTCGCTTCTCCCAATGTTTCAACTGTTCACACAAACAAGAGGGAGTGGGAAGGGAAACCCACAACCGATAAGGCACAAAAAACCTCTCCCATCTTCCCGAAAAAGCTGTCGGTAAAAAGCCCCCGTTAAGAATTCCTTTTTTCTTCTCCCCTCCGGAAAGGGGGTAGAACATTTTTCTCTTCTCCATCTCTCTTATGTTCTTTCCAACTCCTCCTTCTTGTGTGTGTCTCATTCACCCACTCTTCCCCATTCAACCTTTCCCGCCCTCACACCCACATCACCCACTGGGCATTTAAAAAAAAATCATACCAGGCATCCCCCCCCCCACCCAAGAAAAGAAGAAAAAGAATCAAAACCACCCAAAAGACGGGGTACCACCGCTCGGTCCACTAACCTGTTTGAGTTCGGCAGGCATGGATGCAATCCGGGGAGGACGGGGATAGTAGGGGTATCCTTCGGTAGTGGTTGGTTGGTTTTTTTTTTTTTTTTTTTTTTTTTTTTTGCAATAAATAAATAAATAAGCCTCCGCCGCCGCCCCTTTTAAAGTCCTCCCTCCCTCCTCCCCAATGAATTCAGTTTGTAGTTGCAGGGTCTTAGGGGAGAAATGTTGGGGGGAAGAGAGGAAGGAGAGGAGGGGAGAGGAGAGGGGAGGGTCAGCCCCGGGAGAAAAGCTGAGTGCTTTGACAATCTCAGCTTCTCACTGCCTGCCTCTCTCTGTGTTTGTAGCGGAGAGAGGGAGGACCAATCGGAAGAGAAGGCAGGGGAGGGGGAGGAGAAGGAGAGGAGGAGGAGAGGAGGAGGAGGAGGGTGGGGGGGGCCCTTTTCTTTGGCTGCCCTTGCCTTGCTTTGTGCCAGAGGCGGGCCCCCGTTGTGTGATTGTTGCAGGCCAGGGGGCCTGGCCTTCCGGATGGGACCGAGGAGGAGGAGGAGGAGGAGGAGGAGGATGTAGGGATTGAGTAAAGTCCTGCCTATTTGCAAGGGGGGAGGGTGACGAGCTGCCCCAAACTGACAGGCGCAGCTGGTGGCTTGCAAACCATCCTTCCAGCCAATGCCAGCCCAGCCAGAGGTAGCCGTGGCACTCTGGGCAGGACAGCAGAAAAAGCCGAAACGAGCCTAAATCTTATCTTATCTTATCTTATCTTATCTTATCTTATCATCTTATCTTTTCTTTCTCTCTCTCTCTCTCTCTCTCTCTCTCTCTCTCCTTTCTGGTTTTCATGAGAGTAGGACCAGCTGAGAATGGGAATGGAGAGCTTTCTGCAAGTTCTGAAACTTTCTTGTATTGTTTCTCCACGTTGTGAAATGGAAGTCCAAGTTTCGCCCATGATTAAAAGGCTGTTTATTTTATTTTATTTGTAGCCCGCCTTGATTTCGGTGTTGTTGTTTTTTACAACTAGCTCAAGGCGCTGAATGTATGCAACACAACTTCCTACTGCTACTTTAACCCGCAACAACAGCCCTGTGACGTGGGTTGGGGGGGGGGGGAGAGAGAGAGAGAAAGAGAGAGAGAGGGGGAATAATCAGCTGTATTTACAGCTGGGGCTCCTCTATCCGACTTTGCAAAAACAATTCCCCAATATTTGCTGTCATCTTTCCCTACTAACTTCCGAATGGCAGATCGTGACTGATTATTAGGAAATACGAAGATGATACGTAGGGCTGATAGCAGGGGTGAAAATTATGCTACCGGTTCAGACAAACCGGTAGTAATAAAAGCTACCAGTTCAAGCGAACCGGTAGTTTAAAAAAATGCTACCGCGCAGCACAGCTGATAGTCAAAAAAGTTTCTGACAATCAGCTGTTCTGCACGATTTATGTTTGCTAGAAACCAGGAAATCGCGCGGCACAGAATTTGGCGCGCACTGCGATGCGCGCGTGCAGCAAACCAGTAGCAGACCTCGAAGAATTTCACCGCTGGCTGATAGAGACGAAAGATTCCCTTCCCAAGGGGCTTTTAAGTAAAAACTATGTTTTCCTCCAGTTTTTCTACAACCGAAAACTTTTAAGTGAAATTAAAGTATTAAAGGAATGCACAGCTCTGGGTATATTAACTTCTCTGTTTCCTGAATTCTATAATGCGCCGGGATAGCTTCCAGAAAATTGGATTCGGGTCCTTAGCTGGTTACTTCTTCGGATGCAATCTATTAGATGCTTTTGCTTAACTTTAAAAGCCGCGCCTGCTTAATTGATTTTTATGAAGTTTTTAATTACTGTTAGTGCAAGTTCTTGTAACAATTGCAAGGACCGATGCTTTAGGAAGGGAAGGCGGCTGTCTCGGATTCAACGATGCAAAGCCTGCTACAAAACCACACCTCACCCACTAAAGCAAAGTTTTTCTCTTTTAGCTTTATAGATAGTCCTCGGCTCATGACTATCATCAGGCCAGAATGTCTGTTTTTTTTAAGCAAGGCGGTTGTTAAGTGAGTCACGGCTGATTTTACAACCTTTTTTTCCTGCCATGGTTGTTAAGCAAATGACTGTCATTTAAGGGAGTCACATGGTTGTTACATGAATCCGGCTTTCCCCCATTGACTTTGCTTGCCGGAGGAGAGTTGAGAGGGTCAGGAATGGGAATTGGAATTGGAATTGGAATTGGAATTGGAATTGGAATAGGAATAGGAATAGGAATAGGAATAGGAATAGGAATAGGAATAGGAATAGGAATAGGAATAGGAATAGGGAGAGCAGAGCAGAGCAGAGCAGAGCAGAGTAGAGTTGGGTTGGGTAGGGTAGGGTAGGGTAGGGTAGGGTAGAATAGAGTGGAATAGGAATAGGAATAAGAGAGGAGAGGGTAGGATAGGATAGGATAGGATAGGATAGGATAGGATAGGATAGGATAGGATAGGATAGGATAGGACAGTTGGGTTGGGTTGGGTTAGGTAGGGTAGGGTAGGGTAGAATAGAGTGGAATAGGAATAGGAATAAGAGAGGGGAGGAGAAAGGGAAGAGAAATAAAAGCGAGTAGAGAATACAAGAGAGGAGAAATTGAAGAGAAGAGAATAAAGAAGAGAAAAGAGAATGGAGAATAGAACAAAATAGAAGAGAAGAGAAGAGAAGAGAAGAGAAGAGAAGAGAAGAGAAGAGAAGAGAAGAGGAGAGGAGAGGAGAGGAGAGGAGAGGAGAGGAGAGGAGGGGAGGGGAGAGAAGAGAAGAGAAGAGAAGAGAAGAGAAGAGAAGAGAAGAGAAGAGAAGAGAAGAGAAGAGACAGGGAGGGAAGAGACAGGGAGGGAAGGGGAGGGGAGGGGAGGGGAGGGGAGGGAAGAGAAGAGAAGAGAAGAGAAGAGAAGAGAAGAGAAGAGAAGAGAAGAGAAGAGAAGAGAAGAGAAGAGAAGAGAAGGTAGGGGAGAGAAGAGAAGAGAAGAGAGAAGGGAAGGGAAGGGAAGAAGAAGGAGGGAAGAGACAGGGAGGGGAAGGGAAGGGAAGGGAAGGGAAGGGAAGGGAACAGAACAGAAGAGAACAGAATAGAATATAGATTAGACTAGACTAGACTAGGATAAAATAAGGCTGTAAGTCACAGCCTTTTATCAGTGCTGATAAAACAGTCACTAAATGAAGGGCTGTAAATTGAGGACTACCTGTACTGGCTTTGTCTGATTATATGCAATATTTATTTATATACTTGCTTATACATGCTATTTATAGACCTCCCTTTACGCAACCGTACAGATAGTCCTTGGCTTTATGATCACAATTGAGCCCAACGTTTCTGTTGCTGAGCGAAACATTTGTTAAGTGAATTTTGCCCCATTTTACAACTTTTTCTTTCCATCGTTGTTAAATAAATCACTGCAGTTGTTAAGTTAGTATCATGATTGTTAAGAGAATCTGGCTTCTCCGTTGATTCGGCTTGTAAGAAGGTCGCAAAAGGGGATCACGTGACCCAGGGGGACACTGCAATGGTCATAAGTATGAGTCAGCTGCCAAGCGTCCGAATTTTAATCACGTGACCATGGTCACAAACAAAAAAAACGGTCATAAGTCACTTTTTCCAGTG